>LOJH01021702.1:9424-20192 GCA_001685095.1 Ellobius talpinus
CTCTGGAAGAGCAGCCAGTGCTCTTAACTGCTGAGCCATCTCTCCAGCCCCCAGTGTGGTTACCATTTTTAAAGACAGTTTTACTGGGCTGAAGATGAAGCTTAATGGTAGAGTATTTGCTTAACACATGCAAGACCTTAGGTTCAATTCCCAGTATAAAAATAAATTCCCACAAAACAAAAGATAATTTCTCTACAACAAACTCAAGGATCAGGCCTTTTAACTGAGATTTCTTTATGAAAAGAAAAGTATGTCTATGTTCCAGTGAAGGCCCTTGAGAGTAAATTTAAATGAGAATCATAGTAATTTTGTGGCCTAAAATTATTCTGATGGGAAGGTTCAACTTCACTGGTGTCCCCTGGGTTAGATCCACAGCTAAGATTTTTGCTGATCTCTTGGGAGAGCTTGACTATAAAGAAACACATCACGGAGACTGCGGAAGACCTTGCTTGCTCATCTCTAGGGAGGGGAGTAGGGGTTCCAAGATGATGACAGATTCTGGGCTTCATGGATGCTGTGGGCAGCTTCATCTGCCTCCCACAAGCCAGCTCCCTAACTCACTTTATATCTGGGCCCCCTGAAACACTTCTCTTCCTTTCTTCTTTAAAAAAATATTTATTTTTATTCTTTGAGAGTTTCAGACATGTGGATGATTTCTTTGTTTTTCTTTTTTTTTTGGTGTTCTTCTCACCCCCATTCCCCTGTCTCATTCTCCCCTCCCTCTTCCACCGAAACTTTTCCCCAGTAAGCTCCCTTCCTGATTTCATGAGTCTACACAGGGTTTCCCGCGTAAGCGAGGTCAGAGGGTGTCCACAGGAGCATGGGACTTTACACGGCCTTACTTATGTGGACTTAAACCTCTGAGGGTGCTTGCCCTTCCCTCTAGGACCACACTGAAGTATTCTCATCCCTTCTACAGGATGCTGGTTTCTTCGGTCAGGATAGAGAGTTCTAAGTCAAGTTTCTGCTGAGACTTAAAGTTCTCAGCAGGTCAAACCACAGGATTAAGGGGAATCTCTACTCTGGGAACCAACTAAATCTAGATTTGAATTTTAAACTTCCAGCATTTTGCTTGAAGTTGGGCAGTTATTATACTATTCAAGCATCAACTTCCTTATTTGAGGAGTAATGGTGTCTATAGAACACGGTAAGCATTAAATGAAGAAACAGTACCTGGCATCCAGAAAGGGCTCAGAAGTACAAGTTCCCTTACTCCTTGGCACTTAACAACCCTGCCCTGTAAATCCGTCTTCATCACAAGCATCACTTCAAGTCACAAATATGCAGAGTTGGTTTTATGAGCCAGCATCATCTGACTGCATATTTTATCTAAAGTTTCCAAACACGTAGCTAGTATCATGAAGCAACCCTCTGGTGCTATTTTGAATTTCTTTTTTTCTTCTTTTTTATTTATTTTTCTTCAAGACAGGGCCTTACTGTGAAGCCTAGGCCGACCTCAAATCCATGATCTTTTCACCTCAGAGTGCCCGGTGTTGCTAACTGTGACATTTTTAAAACTTCTGTATGAATGGAAAGGGACAATGTAGCGGTCATCTCCCTGGCTGGGCTGAAGTCAAACCCACTCCACTCACCTTATCACACGAAGCATGGGATAAAGGAGGATGGGGCCTCCTCACACAATCCTCCAAAGCGAGATTAAAATCCACTTGGTAGCTCAGACCGCTTGGGATCTTTGACAACACTAAAGTTACGATTCATAAAGTGAATACTTTGGAGCGAATGGCTGCTAAGTTCTGGTGCTAATACTACCGAAAATAACCAAATTCCTTTAATTCGTCCCTTATTTTCCCATTTGGGCTAGCCTTGTCACATTCACAGAGATAAGGGTTTCCTTCCATTTAATTAAGGCACCATCTGGAAGCAGGATTCTGACTGGACTTGGTGATTCCTAGCACAGTCTCCTTCTCCAACAGCTATCCAGACAGGACCAGTGTTGCCCCTTTAAAAGTTATACAGTGGAACAGGGGGAAGTGATAGGTAATCCCTTCTTCCAAACTAGCTTGAAATAAAAATTAAATGGGCCTTGAGCGTTTGTGAATTGCAGTGTTTCATTGGGCCCACGAAACACTAAGTGGAGCTCAGAAACAGGGTGTTAATTCAGGCCTAATCATTTAATTCCTCTCTGTTATGTGCTGTATTTATTGCTCTCCTGGATCTGTTTTCTATGGCCTGATAAAGAGAGTGAATCTCTGACGCTCAGTCAGGGACCGTTTTATTTATATCGTTAGTTAGTCCAATAAAAGCCCTGGCTTCAGATTCCTGCTGTTATTTTCGGTTTTGCAACCCTGTTGTTAGCTATGAAAATGCTGATTGCGTTCGCATCTCCTGGGCTGGAGTTGCCTTGCCTGAGTGGTGCCTTGGAAGGAGCAGGGAAAGGTCAGGACTAAACCTACTGGATAAGGTTGAGTTTGGGGAAGACAGATGCCAACGGGGAGGCAAGTTGGGGTTTCGGCAGTAGACAGGCGGGCTCTGCTATCGTGTGTGTTTGTGTTGTGAACGCTTGACAGTGGTTTTTCAAAGCAAACCTGGTCCCTTTGGAGTGCAGAGTCTGGCTGTGGGCAGGAGCAGTTTCCAAAGTCAGTAACATCAGACTTCACCTCGACTCTCCGCAGAGCGGGAATAGCACCGCATTCGGACAGGACACATCTGTAAAGCTGTCTAGGTCTGTGGAGCAAAGGGGAAGTGATGAAACCCAACAGCATCCAAAATCACATGTCAAGCCCCTTTCTTATTTTCTAAGCGTTAACTGCATAGTTTTATTGTTTCCCTAAGTCACTAAAGTGTTATAGAGAGATCCCGAATTAGGAAGCCATGATGGGAAACAGATTTACAGAGGTCACTTGAATTCATGCGGTGGCAATCGGGAGATAACGCAAGTGTGTTAATATAACTTGTGTAACTGCTAACGCTTCCAGTGGGGTTAATGTGTTGCTATCCATGTAATAACAGGTATTATTTCATAGTAGATGTGCAATTGGCTCATCTCATTGGTGTGCAGTGCATAATTGAGCAAAGTATTATTGTGGTTTTAACACAAAGAGGTGCGGATGTTTTAAAGTTTGATGACCCTTTAGATCAGTCTATCTTAAGTTCACCTTTAGCAAAAGAACGTGAAAAACAGACAATGGTTGCTATGCTTTCGCTAGCATTAGATGCTTGGGGGGTGATTAGCACCACCGGGTTATGATTGGGAAAATGGCTGAAACTGCATCAGCAAAATTTCTTGGAAGTATATACACCAGTAACTCTAAGTTCCCCCCTTTATTAAGACATAAGAAATGCATTCATTTTGCCAGCAAAGATTTGTTGAATACGTCCTATGGGAGAGAGACAACCAGCAACTTAGCTCGGCCTTCCAGCACTGTGTAGAACCCAGCAGTTGTGGGACCCTGACCTGCTGCAATATGGCAGGACAAAGGGGGCAGAGGTGGTTACAACATCCACAACCCCCAAAGCCACCTGTACTGTGCGAAATGAATGACTTGTCTGGTCATCCCAAATTCAGAGATGTACTTCGGTATTCTGGAAAGAGTCGGGACCACCGTGTGAGGGAAGAGCGAACTCATAGAAACGGCACAGAATGAGTACCCTGAAATTTAAGAGCCATCTGCCTTATACCGTTACCACTGCTCTTCAGAACAGTCACAGGTCAGGCAGGCACTTCCAGCCTATCATTGCGATAAAGGAATATTAAAAAGCTATGAGATTGGGCTCTGGAAAATGACAGTCAGGTCTTCTTGTCCCTAACCCAGTGCAAGTCTATGAAGTCAAAGTAGGGAGACATTATATAAATGAAAATATATAGAGAGGGTTTTGTTCAGGTTCCTGATAATTTGATTTTTCTCTCTTTGTGTGTGTGATTCTCTAGCGTCAAAGCTTCAATGTTCGATTGATTTTTAATTAATAGGTAATTTTTTAAACTTGAAAGAAAATTCGGAAACATGCAGGAGAGCTGTAGAGAGCAGTGACGACATTGGAGGTCAGGGGACCAGCAGGAGAAGAGGACAGCAGGTAGCAGAGGTTCAGTATCTTGGGGAAGGGATGTCTCTGAAACAGTTGACCTCCAGAGGGAAGCCACAGGATGTGCGCATTAATGGACAGTCCCCAGGTGGGAAAGGCCTTAGATACACAGTTCTCTTTGAAGAAGGCGAAGGATGACTGATGGCTTGAGGAGGAGAAAGATGACATTACGCAGGGTTTTATGAGGGTCAGGCCTGGTGGCTTTCAACAAAGAGTAGGTATTGTTGGCATACGCCCCGGCTATGAGCCTAGAACAATTGTCCAAGCATAAAGGAGAGCTTAGGCTGCTCGGGAGAGTAAACAACCACAAGGGTTTGCTGATTCTCTGGTGAATTAGGAAAACTATTTTTAAATGTCCTGAAACATTCAAATAAACCAGCCATGGCTGTTCGCCTTGCTTGAAAAATACTCCAAATTCAACTTGGCTTTCAGCATGCATGAAAGGCAAAATTAGGTTCTTATATAAAATCTGGGGTAGTAACCTATTCCTAATTGATTGTCTTAGATTTCTATTGCTGTGAAGAGACACCAAGACCATGGCAATTTTTATAAATAAAAACATTTGATGGGGTGGCTTATAGTTCAGAGGCTCAGTCCATTATCATCATGGTGGGACATGACAGCATGCAGGTAGCCATGAAAAAGTAGCTGAGAGTATCTTGCAGGAAACAGGAAGTTGTCTGGGGTACTGGGCATGGCTTGAGCATATATGAGACCTCAAAGCCCTCCTGCACAGTGACACACTTCCTCCAACAAGGCCACACCTCCTAATAGTACCACTCTCTTTGGGGACCATTTTCTTTCAAACCAACACAATGACCAATACAATTTTTCTTATGATGTTGATGAAAACATTATTTTACTCAAGCAAAAATAAAGCATTCCCATCAATATCTAGCTTTTTCCAAATATCAATATTCTTTTTAAAATATGGTTTATAAAGCTGCATTAACACTTCTTTGTATTTTCAATATGCCAAAGTAGACCGAATGAATATAAAATATTGACGTCGGTATAAAACAGAGCATAGAATAGGATGCTAGTACGAACAAAGAATAGTGTTTTGAACTGAAATTAGAGTCTTTGTTATAGAGAGCTTTTTGAAACTGCATTTGCCAAGGGTTACATTATTAATTAACTGAGCAATGGAGATTTAAGATGAGTAAATTGTATCATTCCTAGATAATACTGGGCTAAAGGCCAAGCTAAGATAAATTAGCTATCAGGGATACTAAACACTTCAGTATAAGTTGCCGCACTGGCTGAGTAAACTTCATGAGCAGGCTTCTTAATACTTTTGGACCTTGGTTCTCTTACCTGAAAAAATTGGGTCTAGTATAAAGCAGTGCCAGAGAAACCCCTGAAGGTGTTGGCTGAAGGGACGCTAGCCCTCTCAAGCATGCGGCTCTGGCAGGCCTTGCCCTTCTCCTGCATTGTCTCTGCCTTGCTGAAGGTTACATTTCTAAAGCTAGTCACCAAGGTCTAGTCCCTTATTGGCTATTTCCTCCTCCTGAGGCTGACTATCAAAGTCCAGCAATCAAAAGCCCCCTTTGTCTCACCATGTCCAACTAAAATTAAACACCTCATCGTAACACAAGTTCCCCCCTTTGCCTTTATAAGCTGTCGTTTGCCAATGTATCACCTCTGTCTCCTCTCTATCCAGAGACAGTCCTTTGTCCCTCCAGGACAAACACGCCTTCCCCCCTAACTACCCCTTCCCTCTTTCCCTGGTCCCCTTCCCCTTCTCCCTAGTCCCCTATCTCCTTTACCACCCCATCCCAGCCCATCCTAACACAGGCCTCCCCTTCTACTCCTGTTGAACTTAAACCTGCAAGGTCATTTGCTGCTCTTTCCTGCCTGAGTCAGAAAGCAGCTGCTTTAATTTTTCTTCCCTGCTTAATAAAGGATCTCTCTGTGAAAACAGGTGTGGTTTGTTCCTAATCCAGGGTCTGGGAGGAAGTCCCCACTGTTCGGGGGTCTCCATTGGTCTCGTTCTCAATCCTTTCGGTGTGTACCCTGGCATTCTACAGCACACAGCATTTCCCTCAGGTCATCTGGCAAACAGTTTATGTTTTTCATATTCAAGTTACTTGTCCTGAGTTCCAACTCGCCATATTCTGTGGCCCTGACTTGGTGAATCTGGCACCCACAGCACACCACTTTATGGCGAATGAGCTAAGGATGCTAATACCATGTATACTAATCTCTCAGACAGAGATCTTGTTTGCATTCTAACAGGTTTTAAAAGTTGGCTCCAAACTGTGAAAATGGTATTAATTTTCATTTACTCAACTGACTAGGGAGAAAGATTCTGGCAGAGAGATGGGGGAGGGAAGCCAAAATCATGCCTACACAGCAAGGCCGACTCTGGGGAGAGCCTGGCTGTCTCATGGTCCCTGAGTGACTCCATCACCATCAGCTGACACTGTGGCTGCCTCAACAGGAAGCCTGTTTCCCAGTTCCCAGTTCTGCTCATCAGAAGCAGTTTTCTAGGGAAGACACGCGCCACAGCCTCTCTCATATCCAGCACATGGGAACAATGATCTTGTGGGCTTCCTCGTCTAAGCTTTCTATAGACCCTACAGAAAGAGCTGGGTCCTGGTGCCTAATGTTTCACTTACAGTAAGAGCTCACTGGTACCTCCTCCTGTGTTTATAAACATGAGCATCCACTGACAAGCACGCTTCCCGTTGCCAGAGAAGAGAGCGTCCCTGCATCCGTGAGCGATGAGCTCTTTCCACTAGAACCAATCCAGCGGTGGCACTCTCATCCTTAGGCCCTGGCGCCTACCTACAGCTGGGCTTACTGAAGTGAGACTGTAATTTGCTACAGCATGCCAGAGTATTAATAGACAATTATTTATTGCAAATCTGAACCATTTATACTGTTTACTGGCTGACACAATGTAAAATTTTGATCCAAATGTTAATGTGTCCATGGCATTGCATAATTCTGTTCCATGCATGGTTTTTCTCTTCTAAATGAATCGAATTTGCAGAACAAGGAAATGGCATTTTTAATGGATGAATGATTTACAGCCTCAAACTTAGAAGGCTGTTATTTGTGTAACTAGGGGAGAATTGACTAATTGCAATAACACAGCAAATTAGACAAATTTAAGATTGTATTGGGAACAAATTCATGGGGGAGAAAAATGGAAATAACCCACAAAGTTCTTAAATGGTAATTGAATAAATCTCACTTTAGCTTTCCAGGACAATTGTATTCTGCGGGGAGATCTGGTACCTTTGAGGCCAAACTGACTTATAAATATTCAATCGAATAGAACATAGATAAAATTAAAGAATCATATGTGTGGGAGACAGCTCTTCCAAATCTCCAAATCACCTATGCAAGTGTTTCTGGCAGTCAGGCGAAAACAAAAATCTTATACCTATGTGATGTGCAGAAGAAAGGCACCAGGTTTTTTGTTTTGTTTTGTTTTAGCATATTTACCTTCTGTTTGTTGAGCATGCAGCAATAATGTCAAGAAAGAATGACTTCATAATAGAAATCTTCAAGGTTTTTCAAAATAAAAGTGCACATCAGCAAAAATGCTTTTTCTTTCTGAGGTCTTCCTTTCAGGTTGTTTATATCAATTCCTGTTGTTCTGTTACCTCTACCCACAGAGAGACAGTTGAGATAGAAAGTACCTCAACACAGCTCTAAGTAAATCTTGGGGGGCCTAGACTGGGGTGTCGAAACTCAAGGACACTCAATGTGAGGATTCTTTGGCATTGGACTTCATGGGGATCTCGTAAACTAATGATGAGAAAAAGACTGATTTGGAGGGGTGCTCTAAGAACAGTAAAATATTTATGTGTCCTTCCAAATGAAATGAAAATGGTCTTCTTTTGGACAGATGGCAACTCCTCCCTCTCACGAATGTCGATGATTGTTCCCTTGTTCTCCTCTCTACTCTGGCCATCAGTAGTTACCCCCTCCCAGTTGCTCTCAAGAAAAATGGCTAATCCTCTTTCTTAATATGTAGCTTATTTTACTTCTTTCTGTTTTTCCACCTCTGCTCCCAATGATCAGGATAATACACGCATGTTGATAAGGTAGGCAGTAGTCTGTCTGAACCTGACACCCATGTCTCCTTATGGTCTTGCTTGGTGGCCCCCCTCTTCCCTAGTTCTCTTCCCAAACAGTTGGCTCACCCTACAAGGGAACAATAAGTTCTCATGACTTGTAATCCCAGAACAGATCACGTACTAATCTCTAATGTTGAAATCTCTGTGTATTTCTACTTCCTCTCTCCCGTGGTACCCTCTCCACTCTGATTAGTTCTTAATGATGCTTCAGGAATAGGGTCAGAGGGTATCTACCCTGGGAGGCCTCTGCTGAGCCGATGGACCAGTAGCCTATGACTGCCACTCTCCAAGAGCCACCTAGACTTTCAAAGTTCTTATCACTGCACAGTTATGCCCAGCTGATGCACCGATGCTTTCACCGCCTCTGGAAGCTGGAAGCTCCTAGAAGGCATGGATGACTTTTGACTAGGTGTGGTCATAGAGTAAATACAGGAGGAAAAAGTGAAATATCTCCTGGTTACCTCTTTGTCTGGAAACTGAACCTGGCCCTTTGAAGAATTTAAAAAAATGCTTTTTATGTTATCCCTTCTCTCATATAGACTGGTTTATAACTAAATCTAATAAAGCTATAAGAAATAACAAAGCAGAATATAATCATGGTCCCAAGAAAGAAAAGATTCGATACTGGGCTTCAAAATAATTGGGATTCATGACTTTAAAACCATCATTAATTCATTTCATCACTTTGAAATTAAACTTGACCTGGAATCAGATCTTTATTCAAGCACTTATTAACCATGTGATCTTGGATGATTTACCTGACCTAAGCCTAAATTTTACTAATTTTTTAAAAAATGAAGACAATAATGCTTACCTTAAAGGATGCTGGGATGATTCAGTGAGATCATACAAAAAAAAAAAGGACCAAGTGCTTAAGGAAGGCAGCAGGCAGTTGCTGAGTGTATTATTTCAAGGTGCTGCACACTGGCTTCCTCAGACCAGCACACTGTACTGCAGGCTTAATTTCTCAATGTCCTGTATCTCAACAACTGGGAAACATTTTCCACTATGAGTCTTTCTCTGTCTTATTAAAACTTTAGAGACCCGAGGATAGAAGCGAAGGTTTACCCTATGCAGCAGTCAAAGACTTCTGTTAAATTTGAGTTGGAGAACTTGAGCGAATCTGATTTCCCTTTGAGCAAGCATTCGTTGAGTTCTCATAAGATAGACTCTCTTGTAGTATCCTGCTTTTCTTCCACAGACCTCCATCAAAACTGGAAAAGCATCATGGGAAGTGGAGAGCATCAGTGAAGGCGAGTAATGATGCAACAATTGGTTGAAATGGGAACCATCTGGCATCTTAAAGGTAGGGCCCATGTTAGATCACAGGGCCAAGCTCTATTCTTCTGACTTATCCAATATGCAAGACTGAGACTACCAAGTACTGTTTATACGGGGCCAGGGTTTATATGTTAGTTAAGAATCTGGACTGAAAAATCAGAAAAGACTCATACAACTGTATACAACTGTGATTTTATGTATACTGGATCTTTTACAATTCCTGATTCTTCAACGATTGTACATGGATTATAAAAACCCACCCTGCAAACTCACTCTGCAGGTCAATTGACATTATGCACATAACCCTTAACACAGAACTCAAACATAGATTTTCTTTTTTGTTATTTTGCAGATACCTCTGTTGACAGAGGTAGAAACATGCCTGCACACAAATCTGACATCCACAGAAAACCTGAGAGAGCTTGGGAAGTAATTCTAGACAAAAGAACAGAGTTAACCACAGCTTCTTGGTTGCAGCATTTTCTCAGGTGGGCTCTGTTTGCTAGAAGCAAGTGTATTTCATTTAAGAGAAGCTTCCTGACTCAGATTTAGCTGCAAAAACTTTGCAGCCCCTTAAGAGACTCTGCCACAAAACACTTAAATGGTGCTTATAAAAATAGGTGGTCGCAGGGACTTTGAAACTCCATAGAACTGTGGCAATAAACATAGCTCCAGCCTGTACCTCTACCATGAGGCTAGACTCTCAGAAAGCTATGGAATGAGGTGGATCCAGCCATCAAGCCACAGCTTTAATCCTAGCCATATCATTTAGCAAATTAAAAACTCATGTGGTCAGGAAAAGAGAGATATACAGTCAAAATAGATTCAGACCAAAAAAACACCTCTAGATGGTTTATAGTGTGTTTAAAAAGATATGTGTGCTTGGTAAAGAAAAGAAGAAGGATAAAGGTCTTAAAGAGAAAGAGAGATAGTAGTTGGGTGTGGTGAGGCACATCTTTAATCCCAGCCCTTGGGAATCAGAGGCAGGGAGATCTCTGTGAGTTCAAGGACAGTTTGGTCTACAGAGTGATTTCCAGGACAGCCAAAGGTACACAGAGGAACCCTGTCTCAAAAAACCAAAAATTAAAAATAAAAATAAAAGAAATAGAGTTTAAAGTAAGCCATATAAAGATGGAAAATACACAGAGAATCTGGATACTCTATGTTATTTTGTTGTCTTTGAATTGTTTGATGACTGAGGAAGGAACAACAGCTGCTAAAAGATGTTTAAGTATAAATGCTGCTGGATTAATCCAACAAATATATTTTGAAAATGTCTTGACTTCAATGCCTTTAACTCAAAAGGTATGTTACCTTGGAGAAGAGATTTTGCTTTTGTTTCCACAGGAAAT
>LOJH01021703.1:9793-25604 GCA_001685095.1 Ellobius talpinus
AAGTCAAGATACCTTTAAAATACATATGTTGGTTTAGCTTAGCAGCCTATACAACAAAATGTCTCTATGTACTTAGCTCATTCACAGCCAAAATATTAAAGAAAAAACTGAACAATATACATAATCACACTCTCTGTTTATATTTCATCTTCACATGGTTTATTTTTCTTTACTCCTTTAATGCATGACTGTCTGTAGTCTGTCTCTTTAAAGACTTTATTTTATTTTTTTAAACCATTTACTTGCTTTTATAACTGTCTATATTCTTTTTCTTCACTCTTCCAAGCCTATGTACATTTATCCAACACTGTGACCCATTTAGAGGTCTTTTCCATCTGAATTTGTCTGTATTGTATATTTGTAATCATTTCTCACCAGGACTGCTTCTTAAAATGCTAAGCAGTGTGGCTATTAATAAGGCCGATTTACCTTTTGGCTTTACCCATTCCAACATGACTGAAGCATCTTTACTGACTCTGTGATCCGTGCACACTGCCCCAGTTCCAGGTATGCAGTGGGTCTACATCATGTCATTAAGCAGTTTGTAACACACTGCTCACAAACCCCATTTAAGTGCTCAGCCTCCTGAAAGAACCAGAGCTGTTCTTCATGAACCAGAAAGCTTCCATTAACCCCATGGATTTTTACTGCCAATGCTGAATCAGGAAGAACTCTCTTAAAAGAGCCTTGAAAAACAGAGCCCATGGGGGAAAAATGCCGCTGAACTTTTCTTTTTGTGTCTAGAATTTCTTTCCAACTTCTCTCAGGTTTTGTGTGAATTTAGCTGGCACACAGGCTAATAGGAAAATCAGAAGAAACTTAAAAGATGAGAATACTGGTAGAACATGGATTAAAAGACATCAGCACACAACAATTAAAGACTAGTCTGTGGAAATAAAAAGACTGGGAAATACAATGAGAATCAAAAGAGCTGCATGATGTCACTACATCACATCATAGAGCAGAAAAAGAAAGCAGATAAAACTGTGGTTCATACAAGAAGACTTGGACTCACCCAAGTGACGAGAGATGATGAAGTCTGAAGTAATGAGCACCCACAGTTTCTGTCTTACCAAGTGCCTCAGTGCCCAGAGATCTGTGAGAATGGATCATGCTTGGCTTTCAAAACATTCTTCTGCAGCCTTTCCAAGTGCACAATTTGGTTCATCCCACATTTCAGTTCACCTCCACAACAGGTATCTGTGGCTAGAAAGTCTGTAGATTTTCTCTATTTAGTAAATCACTGAAGCTCAGAAAGATTGACTCATCCAATATCAAATATCAATGAAGCTGAGATGACAGGTCATAGCTAGATATTTTTATCTTGGATGACTATGCTGCCTCTTTACTCATAGAAATGGACCTGTTGTGGTCAGTTGGTGGTCAATTACCAGTGTGGGAGATGGTGACTGACAGCTGGATGACAGGCTTGAAGTATGGCCATTGGGCTAGAAATTTACCTTATATTACAAGAAGCATCCTTCCCCAGGGTCTTTACTATATAATGTCAAGTGGTATTTCTAGCAAATGACTGGAAATAGCTCAGATTGGATGCAGTGTTGCAGCAGGTTCCCTATAGGGACCAGTTACAGAAAACAATCTAATTAGAGCAGTAAATACTCCTGTAGCACATCAGACAGGAACACTCACATGTAAATAATCATGGAGCATGTAAGGTGGGAACACCTCACAGGGAAGCACAGCTGTACACAGTTACCACCAATATTTAGTATACCTCAGATCTGGAACACAATTTAAAGTAATTGTCAAGGCAATACAGACATAGGATGATCTCCAACCACAGAGCGGTGGATGATGTGGCAGGGCACAGTGGGTGTGTCTACTCTGTGAGCTTCATGTTTCTCAACTCAGCTGGGTCGTGCCCTTTCCATCCATTGCATCACTCCATGTTGCTTTTAATGATGATGTGGCATTTCCTGACTTGCAGGTGAGTCTTCTTCCTTTCAACATTATCCCACATCTGCTCATTCATCCATCCTCATTCAGATAGTTACGATTTTTATCATATATTATTTGGAATGTGTGTGGGGGTATGTGTGTGTAAGTGTGTGCATGTAAAGATACACATAGTGCATTTGTAGATCAGAGGACAGCTTTGTGAAGTCAATTCCCTCTTCCCACATTTCCATGGGTCTCTGAAAATGGAACTCGGGTTGTCAGGCTTGGGAGGCAACCAACTTTACCAACTGAGCCACCTCATAGGCCCTATGTTGTCTTGTCTTCGTGATGCTTTAGAAGTGTCCTAACAGGATTAGTAGGATATTTAATAAGTTAAAAATACTTTCAAAAAATTAATTTTGTAAAAAGGCATAGAAAACATGAGCAGCTACTTCAGTATGTGTAGATGGAGACTGTACTTTCATTTCCTGACTGCCCAGACACGAATGATCACACAAAACTATATTAATTACAGAACCGTTTGGCCAATGACTTAGTTGTATTCCTAGTTAGCTCTTACAAGTTAAATTAACCCATAATTCTTATCTATGATTAGCCACGTAGATTGGTACCTTTTCTTAGTGAGGCATTCTTATCTTGCTTCCTGTGTACCTGGGTGGCATCCATCTGTGTCTTTCCTCTTCTCAGAATTCTCCTAGTCTGGTTGCCCCAAATATACTTTTTGCATGGCTACTGGCCAATCAGCATCTTGTTCAACAAATATGATTGACAAATCTTTATAGTGTACAAAAGCATTATGGTGTGGTAAAAATCCTGTGCATAATTTTATTTAATTCTTTACTAATTTATTTATTTGTTTTATTTTATGTGTATGGGTGTTTTTGTTGCATGGATGTCTCTGAGCTGTGTGCACATGGTGCCCAATGCAGCCAGATATGGCATCATATCCTTTAGAACTGAAGTTACAGACAGTTGTGAGCTGCCACTGGGTTCTGGGAATTGAACCCTAGTCCCCTAAAATAGTAGTCAGTGCTCTGAACTCCTGAGCCATCTCCCCAACTCAATGTTAAAGAAATGTCTGCACTTACAGTTCTCCTTTTGGCTTCCTAATCCCAGAAAGCTGAGTTTATTATTATATATGTACCTTATCCAAACACTTACAAAACAAATACAAAATGAAATTGTCATCAGCATGAGTCAAAGAATTTTATATTAAGACTAAGCCAAAATGAATCAGACTACTGCTACAATGTATCAAGAATTTGATTTCAGTCAGTAATCATAGGTACACAAATAAAAATGATGTAGAGAGGAAAAAGTTAAGTAATTCTCCTATTGAGTTCACAAACTGAATTTTAATTTGATTTCTCTGTATGGGGGGAGTAATTTGAAAACATTTTCTTTTGTTTACCCAAAAAAACTGGTTGTTTTCCTTAAATAGCTAAAAAAGAAAAAAGAAAGGAAAAGAAAAAAGAATACATGCATAGTCTGTATTCACAGTGTGTTGGCTTGATCAAGTATCATAAAGGATGAGTCTAGACTGGCACAAATGTTCTTAATTTGGAGGTCACAAAGCTTTGCTAAGGAGTGTGTAATCCAGTGCCATGGAGATAATAATGCCTGAGTGTGTTACATTGATTCTGTTCTTGAGAAGCTGGACATATTCCATCAGACTCCATGCAAGGCAGACTCTGTGCTTCCTTGCCTATCAAATATTCTCTTGTTCCCATGGTGATCTCGCAGTGAAAATGCTAAGTTAGGCACTGTGGTGGCTAATCTTGTCAATTAGATGGAATTCAGAATACCCTCAGAGACAAACCTCTTGGCGTGTCTGTGAAGGCATTTTCAAAGAGGCTGAGCTGAGGTGGGAGGACCCATCCTGAATGTAGGCAGCACAGATCTGCACCTGAACTGAGAAGCCAGTTGTAGATACAATGTTCGCTGGCTGCCTCGGAGCTCAAAATCTGCAGTTAGCGCTGCACCTGCTGTTATGATTTCTGGTAACAGAGTGAATTCCAGGACAGTCAGCACTGTTTTACAGAGAAATCCTGTCTCCCTGCCCCCCAAAAAAAGGAAATCGAAAAACGATCATGTCACTGTGGAATCAAAGCCATGGCTTTAAAATTCCCTCACTCTTCAGTCTATAAATTCACCTCCTTAGAGGAACAACCTGGAAAAGTTTCAGAATGTCTTGTGATAGCACTAATCACATTCCTAATGATTACTGATAGGAAATGAAAATATTCACTGTACCAATGCAGCTGTTAGCTAAAAGCTAAGGGAAATTACTACAATATGATGGAATAAATCTTCTAGTTACCCTTTTAAACAACACTGTCATGCTGAAAATAGGAAATCTTAAAATTTATGACTTCAGACAGACTATCCTATTAAAGAGCAGTGAGTGAAAACTTTCTCTTTAAAAATATATTTAAGTATCTACCTGGCCTCTTATTACAGTCTGGGTAACTATTCATGTGTTAAATAACAAACAAATTCAAAGGTATGAAGGAAAGATTTTACTCAAAATTATTATTGAAAGGCAAAAAGTCACTACCAGAATAAGAATGAGATTTTATTTCTCTGGAAGACTCAGATCATAACATCAACAGGGCAGCTTGTTTGATGGTTGGCATTGAACAATGCTGGCAAGACCAGGGCATGGGACAATTCAGGAGATTCTGGTGTGTGAGGGACTGTTCCAACTTAAACCTATTCCAAGATGGGACTCTTCTCAGGGAGAATCTGAGCCAAGTTTCCCTTTTGTGAAAAGTTTTCCTTATCTCAAATGCTCTTCAGTTTTTTCCTTCTAAAATATTGATGAAAATATAGAAATAATAATCTAGGGCTCTGTCTTATGGTTTTTATTGCTATGAAGAGACACCATGACCATGACATCTCTTATGAGGAAATATTTAATTGGGGTATCTAGCTTGCTATTTTAGAGATTCAGTCTATTACCATCATGGCAGAGAGCATGCAAAGTGTAGGCAGATGTGCTGAGGCTGAGAGTCCTACATCCTGTAGGTGACAGGAAGTTGACTGAGACACTGGGCAGTATCCTGAGCATAGGAAACCTCAAAGCCCGCCCCCACAGGGATGTATTTCCTCCAGTAAGGACACACCCACTCCAACAAAGCCACGTCTCCTAACAGTGCCACTCCCTATGAGATTATGGGGGGCAATTACATCCAAACTACCACATTCCAGTCCAATAGAAAGAAATGTGCTGCAGTCAACAAAGCTGAATGGAGTTGGAGATCTGAAGTGTGCTTTGACATCAGACATGGAGATGCAGAGTAAGCAGTTTGTCCAGCTTTTTTGTCTTGCTTTAGTCCAGTATTTCCTCATTATGCTCACTCCTTCACATTTTAACAGTAATGTACATCTTGTGACATTATATGTTGGAAGCATGTGATCTGCTTTTTGATTTTGATTTTACAGGGGATTACAGATTATATGAATAAGAGATCACATGAATCTCAGAAGAGACTTTAAACCTTCTGACTTTTAAACATTGTTGAGCCTGTGATAGACTATGAGGACTTTTGAAATTGAACTAAATGCTTTTTCCATTATGACATTCTTAGAATCTTATGGGAGTCAGGAGTAGAATGTGTTAGTCTGAATGTAGTTGGCCCCCAAAATCTATAGGGAGTGGCACTATTAGGAGGTGTGGCTTTGTTGAACTGGGCATGCCCTTATTGGAGGAAGTGTGTCACTGTGGGGTAGGCTTTGTGGTTTCCTATGCTCAGGATACCTCTCAGTGTCTCAGTTGACTTCCTGTTGCCTGCAAGATGTAGGGCTCTTAGCTACATCTACAATACCACATCTGCCTGCATACTGGATGCTCCCTGCCATGGTACTAATGGACTGAACCTCTGAAACAATAAGCAAGCCACCCCAATTAAATGTCTTCCATTTAAGAGTTGCCATGGTCATGGTATCTCTTCACAGAAAAAAAAACCAACAACAACAAAAAAAACCCTAAGACAGGCATAGAACACAGTGTTTGACAAGCTATCATGATATAAGGAACGGATAACATTGTTGCTTTTGTTACCACATGTTAGAGATATCTTTGATGATAATGATGGAAAGAAGTAGTTAGTAACCAATACTTGGTTGTATAGGCTAATGAAATATCACATTCATGTGTATGAATACTGGTTGGTCCAAAGAATTTTCAGGGTTAATAACACTAAAATGCACATAAAATACAAAATTCTGTTCTAAAGATTGAAGTAAAATCAAAACCAATCATGGACCAGATTATCTAACAATAGATCATAAGATACTTTTACAGTTTTCTGGCATCCTAAATAAGAGGACAGAACAAGGCGGGGATATGGGCTTCAGGAATCAGTATGGAACAACCTGCTTCACCGGTAACCTTGGCTATTCTTGGCTATTCCTTCCTTTCCCCAATTATACTATGAATATTAGCATAAGTCTAACTTCAAAGTTGTTCTAACAATAAAAGGCAATCCAATTAGTGTTCCTAAAGCCCTTTGGAAAATCCCTGATGTGTTTAAAATGCATTAGCTGTGGTTTTAATAGATGTGCCCTTTCTCTCTGCTCCATATGAATTAGTCTCGTTATTATGTGGTCCTACTTTAAAGGCATCACTAGATTATTGCATTGCAGTAATGTGTTAGAACAGCATGGTCTCGTGTGTACATAGATTGTTTGCTTTCCTTCATTCTCAAGGTCTGCGAGCATTGTAACGTCAAAGAATAGAAAAATTTAAGCACAGAGTTACAAAGTAGCTGCTGCAAGATCACAATGTAAAACATGGCAGTAGAGGAAACCAAAGCCCTCCTCTGGACTAAGGTTGAACCCGGACTTCCATCAAGACACCCTTTACTTGCTGTGTTGTAAGCGAAAGCTAATTAGCATCTGTTCTGTCTTCTTACCTGGAAAATAGGAAGGTCATTGCATGGTCTCTTTTGCTTCTCGGTTAATGCACAGGGAAAATGATGCAAAATGATGAAAATACAGTGCAATGAGGAGTGGAGACAAGCTAGGATTCCTCAGCCAGGGTCTGGTGTGGCACTTTTGCATTGAGCCTCTAATTCTAGCTGTCTTACAATCACATGCTTAATGAGCATGGCGCCTTGGCTTCTTCTGATGCATGCTCCTATTTTCCCTCCAGGATAGGAAGAAAGGAGGTTTTCCCCCCTGCAATTAAAATGTGTAGCTGCAGAGTCTGCCTCCAGCCCGCTGTTACCAGGCTGCCAGAAGACACAGAAATCTGGATTGCTACATACACTCTGTAGGTCTTATTTGAAATGTTCAGCTCCAATAAATTTCCCCCTTCTCTGGCCTGAAGAGAAATTTGTTCTACATCTCAAAATTCTTTGTGGATTCCCCAAACAGCACTGCTGAGGCCTTGGTGAACAAATCCATCTCCTGTAGAGACTCTTAGGCACATTTGGGGAATCAGGGATTGAGAAATAATGCCTCTCTTTCTTATGAAGAGCTACTGAGCTCGCTAAACTGTAAGCCCAATTATTCATCTTTGGCCTTTCTGCCCAGTATTCCAAAGCCCAGAGGGTGTTTTTTAACCCAGCATTCCACAGTCTTTCCTTGGTCCACTTCAAGGAAAGTGTGCTATATCAAACAACTCAAATCTGTTTAGAACCTATCATGACAAAGACTGATTAAACCATGGGCTCTGAAATCAGTATGGTACATTTTAATAAACAATCTGACAGAAAACATCGCTCATAATATAGCAAGTAACATAGAATCAAGTCATTGAATTGAAGAAAATCAGAAATAATTCTGTTGAATTATTTGAAATAATTTCCAATCAGATTTGAAAACAACCCTCAGGAATTCACGAGTAAGCACTCACTAGTCAATTTTCATGCATTTCACATTCCATGAAGAAGGTTAGTATATTTTAAATACACTCAGCAATGAATCACCACTGCTCTTTTACTTAATTATTCAGTCTTGATGCTACAGATTCTAAAGTTAAAATTCTGATTTAAGCTTTATTAAGTAACGGTAAACATACTATCAATGTCTGATACACAAAATAGAATAAAATCTACTGACTACTGAAATTACTAAAAAAGAAAAGTATAACTAGATAGGCAAAGCACTTAATGAAGCAAAAGAAATGCACTATTATGAAAATCAAGTTTGATCAAAATATCACTATAAGAAAGTATAAAGTGTGAAAAATGAGAAAAGAGAATAATGGGTTAAGACGTAGTCTGTTAAAGGAATTATATATTTGGGCACAACTAGTATTCTATAATTCAAGTCTGAAAAGAAATTAAATGAAGCCATGACAAGCAGAAACCCAAAAGGGAAAACATTGGAATTGACAAATATTATATGCAAAATCAATTGTAATCATTGCATTGGTCCAAAATGTAAAAGGCAAGAATGTTAAATTTTATAAGATATCATAGAAGGGTATCTCTATCTCCATGACAATGTATAAGAGGTTACCTTAAAGTAAGCTGAAAAAGTTATCCATAGGTGGAAAACAATGATTAACTAGATTCCACTGAAATTAACAATTGTGTTTGTGTGTGTGTGTGTGTTTTAATTGGGATGGAGGTTTTTGTTGCTGTTTCTTATTAGTCCCACTAACCTTATATCACTATGTATCCCAAGCTGTTCTTGATTTTACAACTCAAGATTCTCCGGCCTTGGCCTCCTGAGTGCTGAGATTATAGACATAAGCCACAATGCCCTGCCAAAAGCTGTGCTTTATAAACATCGCTAAGGAAGACAAAAGGCAAGCCAACGACTAGACAAGTTATTTATAATTCATAAGCATTTGATAATCAAGCAGCTTATCAAAAAAAAGAAAGGAACTGAAGATGAATTTCTTCCTAACACTCAACCTCGCAGACCCTCCCTGCCAAGCCAATGGCCACTCCTGCCAGGGTGATAAACAGGCTGATGGCAGATCCACACTTCTCCTTCTGCTCCTCCAGACCCAATCCCCGAGTCTCATCTTTAGCTCTACAGTTAAAAGCTTGCTGTGGGTCTCCTATGCTCTTCCGACCCCATTCCCAATTGATCACAGATACCTTCTCCCAAATCATCCATCTTCTAACCAGTCTCTATCCAACACCAGCAGGTATTCCCTGGGAACACAGCAGCTGAGCAGACCAGGAGAACAGATTAGACAATTAAACCTTCACCACTCCCTCCTCCCCTTCAAATCCCATCCCCCAGTCTCATCCCTAACTCTGCAACAGAAAACCAGCAACCTTCTTCCCCTCCCCCCACTGACTACATCTCCTGTAGATCCCACAGAGTGTCCCCCTCTAACCTCCCTTTCCTTACTTTATCCCAGCCCCCAACTCTGGGGCAGGCAATCCTGCTAAACCATGGCCATTCCTGCCAGAAACCCAGGTAAACTGCCTGCAGACCTTCTTAGTATCTCTGTTGCCTCAGATTACTCCCCCATTCTCATCTCCAGGGCTATATTAAACTATCTAGGGTGACTTTACTTCGCCTTCTGCCCTATTTCAAGGAGAGGAAATAAACAGATCCTGGTTCAGCACACTCTGCTCTCCTCCCTCCTGTGAACAAACCCCTTCAGACTCTGTAGCCTCTCCTTATTCCCAAGTGTCAGCTCCCAATACCCAGAAACACATTTTACCTGGAACCCTCATTGGTCATAACCGTCAGAGCCAATGAAAATTTCTTACCAGACAATACACAGCCATCACAGTCTCTGAAAAGCAGACAGGCAACAGAAACCAAGGAACAAAACAACTACCCAATAAAGATAAAAGCAGAAATCAGTACCTAGTGCTATAATCATTCAAATCCCAGACATAGATGGCGCCTAAATGTACAATCAGTAAAAACCAAGGCAATGTGTCTCCACAAAAAAACATTATAACCTGTATGAGGATGATATAAGTCCTTAAAAATGAATTTAATAAATGTCTTTAAAAAACAGGAAAGCACAAACAAACAATTAAAGAGGAAATGAAAAACCCCTTCAAGATATCCAGATAAACACAAAAAAAAATCAGTGGAAGGAAATGAATAAAATTTTCAAGACCTTAAAATGGAAATAGAATCAATGAAGAAAACCCAAACTGAAGGAATTCTGGAGATGAAAAATTTATGAATTCGAACAGGATGTACAGAAGCAATCACCAACAGAGTATAAGAGATGGAAGAGAAAATCTCAGGTGGTGAAGATACCATAGAGGAAGTAAATACATTGGTCAAAGAAAATGTTAGTCTAAAATGCTGTGGGACAATGGTCTTTTATCCTGTCACTTGTATTATTTTCAATAAAATGCTGATTGACCAGTAGCCACGAAGGGCGACTAGGCAGGAGGTAAAGGCAGGGTGATGAGAACAGGCGAATTCTGGGAAGAGGAAAGGTCAGTCTGCAGTCATCACCCCAATACAGAGGAAGCAATATGAGAACACCTCACTGATAAAGGTACCAAGCCACATGGCTAACACAGACAAGAATTATGGGNGGACAATGGTCTTTTATCCTGTCACTTGTATTATTTTCAATAAAATGCTGATTGACCAGTAGCCACGAAGGGCGACTAGGCAGGAGGTAAAGGCAGGGTGATGAGAACAGGCGAATTCTGGGAAGAGGAAAGGTCAGTCTGCAGTCATCACCCCAATACAGAGGAAGCAATATGAGAACACCTCACTGATAAAGGTACCAAGCCACATGGCTAACACAGACAAGAATTATGGGTTTAGATGTAGAAATTAGTTAATAAGAAGCCTGAGCTAATAGACCAAGCAGTTTATAATTAATGTAGTCCTCTGTGTGTTTCTTTGGGACTGAACAGCTGCAGGACCAGGCGGGACAGAAATCCTGGTCAATATAAAAATTTCCTGACATGGAGAATTCAAGAAAATGTGGGTACCATGAAAAGACCAAATCTAGGAATAATAAGAATAGGGGAAGGAGAAGAGTCCCAGCTCAATGGCCAGAAAATGCTTTCAACAAAATCATAGAAGAAAATTTTCCTAACCTAAAGAAAGAGATTTCTGGAAAGGTATAAGAAACATACAGAACACCAAAAAGATTTGACCAGAAAAGAAAGTCCCCTTAGCAAATAATAATCAAAATACCAAATGTACAAAACAAAGTATTAAAAGATGCAAGGGAAAAAGAGCAAGTACCATCGAAGGCAGACCTATTAGAATTATACCTGACTTCTCCATGGAAACCCTAAAGCCAAAAGGCTTTAGAAGTTGTGCTGCAGACTTTAAGACACTTCAGATGACAAATCAGACTACTATACCAAGCAGAACTTTCAATCACCATAGATGGAGAAAAAAGATACTCCATGATAAACTCAAATTTAAACAATATCTACCCAGTTCTACAGAAAAGGCTAGAAAGAGAACTCCAACTGAGAGAGGTTAACTACACCCATAAAAACACAGTAGATAAATAATCTCACACCAGCAAAACCAAACACAGGCACGCACGAACACACACACATGGACACATGCCCACACCACCACTAACAACAACAAAATAGCATGAATAAACAATAATTGGTCATTGATATCTCTCCATATCAATGGTCTCAATTTCCTAATAAAATGACACAGACTAATAGAATGGATGGGAAAACAAGAGCCATTCTGCTATATCCAAGAACTACACCTAAACATCAAAGATAGACATCACCTCAGGATAAAGGATTGGAAAAAAGGTATGCCAAGCAATAGGACATAAGAAACTAGCTGTGTAGCCATTTTTAACACCTAACAAAATAGACTTTAAACCTAAACCAATCAAAAGAGGTAAGGAAGGACATTACATAGTCATCAAATATAAAAATCCATCAAGATGGCATTTTAGTTCTTAACATCTATGCTCCAAAAATAATGGCACATGTGTTTGTAGAAGAAACACCACTACAGCATAAGTCACATATTGACCCTTATACACTAGTAGTGGGGGACTTTAATCATGCACTTTCACCAACGGACAGGTCAAGCAGACAAAAACTAAAAAGAGAAATACTGGAGCTAACATATGTTACAAAACAAATAAACATAACAGACATTTACAGAAGAATATAACTTCTACTCTCCACCTCATTTAATTTTCTCCAAAAGTGACCACATACTCAGACACAAAGGACATCTCAACAGATACAAGACAATTAAAAAAATTCCCTGGATCCTATCAGACCACCATAGATTAAAACAGAATATCAACATCAGAAACAACAGAAAGTTTACAAACTCATGGAAACTGAATAACTCTACCGAATGAAAAATGGGTCAGAACGGAAATAAAGAAAGAATAAGACTTTCTATAATTCAATAAACATGAATATAATATAAAACAATCCTAAACTTACTGGGCACAATGAAAATGATTCTAAGAGGCAAGTTCATATACCTAAGTGCTTATATTAAAAAAAAACTAAAGAGAGCTCATATGGGAAATAGCCTGCAATTTTCTCAAAAAAAAATAAACATAGAACTAGCATATGAACCAGCTGGACCACTTCTGGGCAGACACCCAAAGAACTCTATATCTTTATACTGAAATACTTGAGTCTATGTCTACCCCTGCTCTGTTAACAACAGCAAGGAAAATGTATCAGTCTAGCTATACACAAAATGGATTAATAATGAAAATATGTATGCATTCATACAGTCATGTATTCAGAAAGTAAAAGGAAAGTATGATGTTTTCAGGAAAATGAATAAATCTGGATGAATGTTGAAAAGAAGTCATTAGGGTGGAAAGGTTCAAGAGGAAGAGGAGGACTGGAGGAAGATAAAGAAATGCAAACCATGTATGAAAATACCATGAAGAATCTAACGCTTTGTTTGCTAATCTAAAATAATGAAATGATCGTGAAAGGAAATAAGCCACCACACAAACACACACAAAACCCACTAAAATTATATAGAATTAAAAGACACATGATTTACAAACAGCTGATGTTCATATTCAGTCAACAGGAAGGCTTCCTACAAATACCACTCACATAACACAAAATTACTACCCAGCATTGATAATAGCTTAATTATAGCCAGGGTGAAAATAATTTCTGTAAATATGATGCAGAAAAAAGCTAGACGCATGCCGTGTTGGAACACAGTCCAGGAGTGGAGGCATGTGGAGAGAATTCCCAGTGCTTGTGAGAGCATGGTGAGAGACAAGAGTCTTGTGACCTAACTTTCTTCAAATCATGGAATTTCTTAGAATGTGTTTTGAGATCTTTTCAAGTGTAGCAGAATTTACAACAGATTACTCATTATTGCTTGCTGCTGCTCCTCAGCTACGTGTTTCAACTATCCTTTTTATTCCTCTAGGGAAAAACTTGCTTTTGCCACATGGGGTTTATGCTTGTGATTGTACACTTTACTCAGATAACTCTTCTTATTCCTCAGGGTATAAATTGTCTGATGCTATGAATAAAGATGGCTATTGTATGAGACTTCAATCAGGCTCATTTTTAGGCCCTTCTCTCCCAGGTTCATGCTGCCATCTAGAATGGTAAACAACACGCTGTGTAAATTATTTTATGGCCCTGCACACACCTTCATCTGGGCCTTTCGTTCTCCAGAGTCATGAGAAAATAAACTCTGTTTTGTAAGCCACTCAGAACTTTGCAATGTCAAACCAGGCATTTATGAATGTATGATAGTAAAGCTATAAATAATGAAAAATGAGATGTGGTTTTATTTGAAGGCAGGAGGGAATGGTCATTGTGAGAGGTGACTAGGACTGAGATGAATCCTAAGTTTTACTTCATGACCTAGATAGAAGTTAGTTCATGTTTCTCTAATGGGAATTCTTCCTCTGAGTAGTTGTTTTTCCTGAGCTTTTCTCTGTACTGCACAGGAAAGAAAATAATTATGCTGTGTGTGCCTGGTTGACACCATAGATGAAGTAATAACTTGTTGATATGACTCAGGCATTAAATATTCCTTTTTCTTTATATATGATGACCCACTTCCTGACCCAGTTAGTCACTCAGCCTGCCATTTACGTCAAACATGATGAGAACTCTAGGCTGGAGGCGGGTTATGGACTGTTCAGATGCTGGGTCTTCCAAGCATGCTTTCTGCTTGTCAGTGCTTCTGACTCTGTACATGAAATGAGCTGGAATGCTTACCAAAATGTTTTTGGGGGGTTCACTAATGAATGCAATTAGAGTTTCCAAGAGAGGAAATTATGCAAATAATCTTAAATATATCTTATCTATTCGCAATATGCACAAAGGTTTGGCTTGGCTTTAACGTGGAATATGATAGCACGATACATTTCCTGATTCAGAAGTGACATGGTGAGTTTCAAGCATACTGAACAACACACGATGTAAAAATAGTTACTTAAATGTTCATTTTAGCGCATAATGAAGTTCAAGGCAGCATGATTATGGAGTATGCTGGTCAGCCAAGTGAGTTTCAGTGGTGAAGAGTTTAAATAAGTTGCCTGAACTACAGAAATGTGGGATCAACCTAGCTGTCATGCTAACATACAGAGGCAGGGGTGAGAAACCTTGCCTAGGTGAATAGGTGACCACCTGACAATAGTTTACTCTAACCAAAGGCACACTTATAGCTAGAGAAGGTCAAAAGATAGACATGTATTTAAATCACTAAAATAAACAATTAATGTACTAGTAAACTTCTGAAAGATTTATATCTCTCTTGTTTGTTTTGTAAGCACCATTACAGATTTACTACTTAAAGAGAGGTGTTCCTACTTGGTCTTGCAAACTCCCCGGGTGTAGCTACCTTCACTCTTCTTATTGCCTTAATCGCACATGATTTTCAACAACTAGTCTTTAGACAAACTGGCATCAGGATAGACTATCTCCTTCTCATCAAAAAAGCATAAGTAATTTTTAAAGGCCATGGCTGTGCTCAGTGAACAATAATACCAAATGAAGATATCTAATGCATTGACATTAAAATAAGAAAAAGGCACCAATTGCAATGGCTATCTAAAAAATGGGACAATTTTTACTTTCATAAAAAAATGACAATGTGTGAAGTCATCTAAGGTTTTATAACTGGCAAAATTACTAATTGAAATCTAATAGCCAGAGGCAAAGGACATGGTAAAAAGTCCTACAGTACACAGGTCTGGACCCTAAGCAAATAAGTTACAGTCTAAAATGTCAGTAGTGTCACAGTTGAGAAACCGTGACCAACTGAAAAAAGTTATTTTATTGTCCATATAAATATATAAAAGTACAAAATGGTCACCACATAACATGAGTAAGCTTAGAGCATATATTTAAACTAGTTTCACTGTGTGCATGGATTGTCGGATCTGACTGAACATTGTGCTGTTTTCAGTTTTATTTGGTCTTAAGGATATGCATGATAATAGAGATTCACTGTTATTAACTCTGATAGAAACGCAAACACAGGGAGAGATGTGAGTGAGCCAAGGTGAGCCAAACAAGCACTATTTCATCTCCTAAAAAATGTTCAGCATAAATGGTGACATAGAACACTCCGTGTAGAGAAATAACTTGTCATAAGAGACAGAAAAACAGTTTAAACAAATTAAAGAGTTGCAGATCCAGCCTTCAGATCAGGTTAATTCACTATAAATCTGTAGCGATGACATGACAAAGTGAGCATCAACACTGAGAAAGTAACAAAAAGACGAGGATGGAAAAAATGCAATGGTTTTAAAAATTACATGAAATAGCATAGCACAGGGCCCTGTATACAAAGGAGGGAGCCAGACTATGCAGCCTTGGACTTGAATATTACTGGGGTAATACCAGATTTTGTCTTTAGACCAATAATAAATGAATGAACCTTATCAGGCATCCTGGTTTAGGAATTAGAAATATTTGACAAATTCCATTAAGATTATTCTTTGTATTAATTTAAATGCCAATTTTGTAAATGGACAAATTCAGAA
>LOJH01021704.1:2655-12958 GCA_001685095.1 Ellobius talpinus
CTCTCTCTCTCTCTCTCTCTCTCTCTCTCTCTCTCTCTCTCCTCTCTCTCATCTACAATGTAAACCTTCCCCTTAACCATACCTACCATATAGTGGTCATGTTGTCTATGCAGTTGTAAACCACCACATAGGTGCTGGAAATTGAACTCGGTTATCTACAAGAGCAGCAAATGCTCTTATCCACTGAGCCATCTCTCCAGCCTCCCCCACTTTTATGTAACTCATTGAGTCCAATCTCTTTTGCCCTCATACTCAAGGGTGTGGGGGCTATCCATTGGAGTGCTGTGGAACTATTGGGCCACACCCTAAAAGAACACTGACTCCCCCTCCTCCAGAAGCCATCCCTTGGCCATAGCTCCTCAGTTAGGGGTGGAGTTTGGGCGTCTCTCACCCCTATCCAGGAAGTTGACAAGCTTACTTTTGGCCAGGATACCACAGCTGCTTTGAGCTCATGAGTGCAGTTATCCTGTCAGGTCTGGATGATGCTGTTTTCCTTCAGCTCGCTGACCTCTG
This sequence comes from Ellobius talpinus, assembly GCA_001685095.1. Taxonomy (NCBI): domain Eukaryota; kingdom Metazoa; phylum Chordata; class Mammalia; order Rodentia; family Cricetidae; genus Ellobius; species Ellobius talpinus. The sequence continues at coordinate 3,169 of LOJH01021704.1, forward strand.
GCTCTTGCAATCTTTTCATCTCCTTTTGCAATGATCTTTGAGCCTTAGGGCGAGGGAGCATGATAAAAAACATCTCATTTATGGTTGAACATTCCGCAGACTTATTCTCTGCACTTTGACCAGCTGTGGATTTCTGCTGTAAGCTGTGTCCACTGTGGGAAGGAACTTCTTTGATGAAATCAAAGGAACTTCTTTGGTTATGTGTTGGTAGAAAAATACGGATTTAGAAAGGAGTCTGCTACTGTGTCCGTTTAGGAAAATAACAGTAAGTAGGTTCGTCCTTAGGTCAGATAATGAGCATCCCATATCTTTCCTTGGAGCAGGAAATTAAGTCAACCAGAAAGCTGCTAGTTACTAGGCTCACAACATTCCTGCTACTATCATACTCACAGGCATATCTTGCCTTGCTGGTAGTTATTATAACTCATGGTACTCAAGAGTGCTTATGACCTCTTCCTCCCAGGATACTGCAGAGCTAGCCAGTACTAGAAGATACCTGGCCAGTACTAATCTGATTTCTCCATGGCCTAGGATCAGAGTATGTTTTATCTTCAGTAGTAAGATCTCACCATCAAATTTTGATGAGCAACCATGAGCAACATTTTTTGGGGGGATCTCTGGAACTCCCTGGTTAAAATGGATGTATCCCCAAACTGGCTCTGGGTTTTTTATTTGACAATCTATGTCTTCTGGAGACAACAGTATCCTCTATGTAGGGTAACTGCAAGTAAACTCTTTTATATGTATGAATGTGTGTGTGTGTGCGTGTGTGCGTGTGTTGCTTGTAAAATAGGTTTCCATATGGATTTTATCCCTTCTTTGTCTCTGATCTGATCTCCCCACTTAAACTTCCCTTCCCACTATTCCTCTTAGTGAATATTAATGGGAATCAATTTTTAATTTCTATTTTTCTTTCTTAATATATTTTCCCATCCCCACAAATGATCTCTTTTTAGTTTCCTGGATTCTTCATGTTCCCCCTAAGTTAAACACACACACACACACACACACACACACACCACCCCTAAATGTTTGATATTAAGAACTAATTGAAAGAGAATGTGCAGGCTTTGTCCTTCTGGGTCTGTGTTACCTCACTCAGGATATTTCCAGTTCCACCCATTCACCTGAAAATTTCATTTTTCTTTATGGCTAAATGAATTTCCGTCATGTATAGGTACCATATTTTCCTTTTTCATTAATTTGTCATTGGACATCTAGATCCCATTGATTCTATGTCCTAACTACTGTGAATAGAGCATCCATGAAAATAGATGAGTGAAACACTCATTGTTTAAAATCACTGTTTAAGAACTAAAACTTTACGGATTATCTCCTTTAGACTCATGCCCGTCTAATTCCATGTTCCAAGGCAATCACACTCTGAAGTGAGTTTATCATTCCTAGGGTACAAAAGCCTTTTCTTTGATCTCTATTAATCTATATTCATCAATAATTTGAAGTGCAAAAACTCAACTTCCTTGCAAACCATCCCTACTATCCACCTCTTGTCAACTCTGGGTCTTCCACTTTTTTACTCTATTCACCTTTACTGGGGGGCTCAATGTTTGAAGATAAGTCACTTTCTCTATGGGCCTCCTTAATCATTCTAGAAATCACCAATGTTTAGTCTGTGCTTAAGGAGAAATTTAAAAAATCCGTTAAAATAGTACCGGGTCCAAATATGCATCTCTATTATGATCTGTCTTTGTGACCTGAAACACTCACCTCCTTTCTGTGGGCTCCTTTCACAAATCTTTAAGATGGGGTAACATCAGGTTCCTGTGAAGAGCTGGAAAGATTGTGTTTCATCATTCCCAAGCAGGCAAAGTTATAATCAATGCATGAGCCACAGCAACCATAGGTTTTGGAACTCAGAACACCACTTGGTCTACTTGAGCTTATTTGGCTGGTTTATTGATTATATGGTATTGTCTGATATGAAGGCTTTCCTCAGAAAAGCTGTGTACGCCGAGAAAACAAAGTGAGGCACACAAAATGACAATGTAATTTATTATAAAAACCAAGACTATTTTGACAGCAGGGGTCGGATGTTATTAATAATTGTACCAGAACTTAGCACAAGCTAGGGCTCTCCCTGGAAAAATAGTACATGTGGCCACCCTTATATATGTATCTTCAGAATCTTTCCAAAATCTCATCCTAGGCAGAGAATAGGAACTTGCTCAGTCAATGCTTGGGGAGCAGAATGGAAGAACGGGCAGGCTCAAAAATCAGCAAACATGGCTAATCTCGTATAGATTATCCCTTCCTCCCTGTGTGGTTTGCACACCCTTCTCCTTATTCAGCACTAATGTCACCGCCAAATGGCACATTCATCATCCCAAATTAGCTATTATTAAAGTCATCCATTTGCAGGGCTGCAGCTAAAATGAATTGTGTTATTATTTCAGTTACAGCAATGAATGGCTGAGCATCAAAAGCCATTTTGATTTTGCAGCAAGAAGGTAATCAATTATTGTGTCTTGCCAGCTTGTCCAAAGCTCCATCCAGCTTGCTGTTAGTGAGTATAAACCTCCCTTCCCACTGACACCCCACCCCACCCCACCCCTGCCACACACACACTCTCCAGGCCTCACACTGGAGAGCTCAGGATGATTCTTTCCTTACAGTCTTGATGAACACTTTCTCATGACCTGAGGTGCCATTTTTATTTGGTTCAGTTTTATTTTGTGAGACAGGGTCTTACTATGTAGCTCAGGCTGGCCTTGAACTGCCTATATAACCAGGAACTTGTGATCCTCCTTTCACCGCTTGTTGGGTTTACAGGACTGGGGCACCACTTGTAGTTTGGATGTAGTTTCTTGACACTGAGGTTTAGGAGGCTCCTCCTGGCTCACAGCTTCCTCTCTCTCTCTCCTACTCCTGATCCCTATATCCTGGGGGCATTGAGCCCATCTGGACTGCAATCTTGGTTCAGCCCTCTCCACTGCTTTGCTATCTGTACTCCAGATTAGTTTTGTCAAGTTGTGAGGTCTTGTGTCCCAGCATCCTCATTTCTGACCTCTCTGCCTTAAGTTATGGATTCTCAGAAGCCAAAACACATGTCTATTGCTGTTGCCCCTGGAAACCTGTGTTATAAGAAATGCTTGAGAAGAGATCATCTCTCATAAAGCACTTGTATCTTAATAGAGTCTTGACTGCTTTCTCTCAAAACAGTGGTTTAAGGTTCTCAGAACAGAACAGCATAGATGAGAAGGCAATATTGAAGGTAGAAACTGCATCCACGGGGGCCCGGAAGAAGTACTGATCAGCAGGCCCTTTCGGTGGAGGCCACTGTGATGATGCTGATGAGAAGGACAGTAGTTCCTGCCTTTTCACTGTTTCTGCCATGTTAGCAGTTCAGGCTGTTCCAACTCCTGTGATGCTTCTCCTCCAACTGCGGGGGAGATTTGGGAACTAAGGTATTGTGATCCTGAATCATCTATTTCCTGAGGGCTGCATGGAGTGAGGTGCTGGGAGCTCTGCCCCCCCATTACACTTCACTGCATCTGTACTCCTTCCAGTCCGAGCGTTTCACTGACAGCTCATCTCCTTGTCACCTGGTTTGCTCTGGAAGTCAAAACAGGGAGTAAAATAGCAAGTGTGTGCACAGTAGACTCAATTCTCCAGGCCCCTTTCCCCATCAGCAGGTAGAGGGTGACCAGCACCATTTTAATTAGCTAAAATTATATTCTGTTAGCTAGATAATGTCCCTAAGGGATACCAGTATAGAACTCATTCAATTGTGCCCAGTGACAGAATTTACAAAAGCCTTGACATTTCTTTCAACCCCCCCAAAAAAACAGACTGTCAGCCTGTGGCTCTCTGGGCACCATCTCACTAATACTTTCTCCCTGCCCCCCCACATGACATTTAAGGGACTGGGGAGATGACTCAGCGGTTAAGAGCGCTTGCTGCTCTTCCAGAGGTCATGAGTTCTTCCTCTGCATCCACATAGCAACTCACAACTGTTCGTAACATTTTTTCTGGGAGATCTGACATCCTCTCCTGGCCATCAAACTTGTGATGCCCAGATATACGTGAAGACAAAATACCCATATACCTGGAATAAAAATAGCTACATCTTTAAACTTTAACAAATATTTCAACCCCCTTCTTGCTGTTACCAAGAAGAGGAAGGAATGATGCACAGTATTTTTCTATTTACAGACAAGATAACAAATATGACAAATAAACAACTTTTCAAAATTATATGCCGAATAAGATTAAGCATTGGAATGATAAAACAGCCTCATAATTCTGGCTTTGTTTCTTCTCCTGCAAGAAATCTCTGAATTGCTGGGTCAAGATAATCCAAAGTTACCATGAGCCTTCAATGTCCTACCAAGTAAGATTCAAGTTCTTTCTTCATTCCGAACTCTTTACTACCAACATAGAATAACAGCCTTCAAAATACAAGAATTATTCCTCTAAGTTGTCTTTTCCCCCACAATATAGTAGTAAATAAGTTTACCTCAGATATCTTAAAACTGAAGATGGGCCAAAATATATACAGCCTGTAGTTTGACCATACATGTAGTGGCATTTCAGTTGTATTTTAATAAATAAAGAGTGCCTGAAGATCTGAGAGTAAAACAGTCCCGCTGGTCAGCCTTACAGACCAGGTTATGGCAACACACCTTTAATCTCAGTAGCCACAACAACACACATTTAATCCCAGTAGCCACAATGACAGGCAGCTTTAATTCCAGTAGCCACACTAGTTGCCATAGAAACTGGGTGGTGCATGCCTTTAACCCCAGTCCTAGAAGAAGAATATAAAATAGGTGGGGGGGAGATAGTTCTCGAAACACAGTCTTCTTCTGAGACTCCTGGAGGCAGAATTCTCATTTCAGACTGAGGTCAAGGTAAGAGCCAGTGGCTGGCTGCTTTGCTTTTTTGGATCTTCAGGTTGAACCCCAATTTCTGACCCTGAGCTTTTATTAGTGGTGCTTCACATACACAGTGAACTACTACAAAATTTCATTTTGTTCTTTTGTCTTTGTGTGTGTATCTGTATTTTATACTCTATATACTTATCATTTATTATATATACTTATTGTTTATTATACCATATATACTCTATTTCCTCCATTCTAATGTATATATTCTCCCTATCTGAAGTCAGTATGCATCTCATAATGGATGTCAAATGTGACTAGAAAATTACAAAGTATTGGAATCTACTAAGATTTCATTGTCATTGCTTATATATATGCAGACATAACTGTACTAAGAGGAAGTCTGCACAACTGATTGTCACTTCAATTGAGTTATTTGAGTTGGTAGGTCTACCCATGATTAAATTTTTAACCTAAACATGCCTTTCTCCCTAATTGTCATTTAAAATGTCTTCTGAAAATTATATTCTGATGCATCATTGAAATGAAAAATTATTGTGTCTGTGGAAGATTTCTTGTCACACACCAGATAATGCAATGAAAGGCAGGAGAAATTGCCAAATCTCTTGGAACAGAGCATAAAAATTTCAAAGTTGGGAAAGGTTGGTGTGACCACTGTATGCACTATAAGTGACTACCACGCAAGACTGAACATCTGTTTGTCAGAAGCCTCTGGGTGACTTTAAAGAATAACAGACTGGTTTCTAGTTAATGAATTATATAAAAATCAAAACCAAACCAAACAACAACAGCAGCAAAAGACAAAGGAAAGAAAATAAACTAAGCATTTAACCAAATGGGTTGATGAACCCTGGATTCCACTGCATGATTTAATATGATTTTGTCTTATCATCACAAGTCAGAGTTATGAGAAGCAGCTATATGCCCACATGCCACCTCAGGAAGGTGCACCAATTCTGAAAAATATCTCAACCCTAAGATGTGAAGAAAACAGACTTTACTTTTGGTGGTGTTATTGAAGAAGAAAGTAGAATATAATACTATGTATATACATATACACAAATATACATTATTGTCATCAGAATAAAACTTGAGTACATTAAACGTGATGCTTTCCTGCCTAGCAGTGGTGGTGCATACCTTTAATTCCAGCACTTGGGAGGCAGAGGCAGGTGGATCTCTATGAATTCAAGGCCAGTCTGGTTTACAGAGTGAGTTTCAGGACAGCTAGGACTACACAGAAATACTTTGTCTCAAAAAGCCAAAAGAAAGTATTTTTCCAAAATCTATGGATAAACCAATGTCCCATAATCTCTATCATATTTGTATTAAGAATAATCAAGTCCATACTGTTAGTGGAGGCTGCTCATTTGTTTCTGGCTGCCAAGATCACAAAATAATCACACAGAAGCATACTATTTAAATCACTGCTTGGCTAATCACTTAACCATACTGGTAGCTAGCTCTTATAGCTTTGGTTAACCCATTTCTATTAATCTGTGAATTGCCTCATAGCTATAGCTTACCAGCAAGATTCCAGTGTGCCTGTCTCTGGCATGAGCTACATGGTGTCTCACTGACTCTGCCTACTCTCTATGTATCTCTTTCAGCCTGGCTTTACTCTGTTAAGCCATTGGTTGAAAGCAGCTTCTTTATTAATTAACCAATAAAAGCAACATATATACAGAAGGACTTCCCATACCATCATACCATATGTAGTTTTGCATTGTGACTTTAATTCAACATTATAATCTGAGCATTTTCATAGCCATGGGTTATCTGAAAGCTCGATTTGATAGATTGCTGTACTGAAAACTTGCTTTTCAGAAAGGTTGCACCAACTGACAATCTCACTTACAGTTAATGAAAGTGTACCCCATTCAATATATGGACTTTATTAATTAAAATTACCCCTTTGCTCTTTTGACAGGCAAAGCAAATATTATCTTATCTTTATTTGCAATTTATTGATTACTACCAAGGTTAAGTGCTTAACATTTCAATTGTTGACCATTTTTATTTTTTTGTGTACAATTTAGCAGTCCATATTTTTGGATTATTTGTGTAGTGTTTCTTCAAGATGCATCACATTTGTCTCTAATAGTGAACTAGATGCTGTAGACAGCCTACTCTTTATCCATTTGGCCTACTTCCTGCGTGAATGCCCACCACCACTGCACTCTCCCCTCTCAAGATGTTAGTCTCTGTTCTTTTGCTGAGGGCTTTTCTGGGAGCAAGGTAAGGTATTTTGGTTATAACCAGTTACAACTTTTAAGTGTAAGAAAGTCAATGTCACACTGCTGGAAGGGCCTAGGGATAAGGATCAAGATAGAACTCTGTGTATAAATGCCATCAACCCTCATCATTCCATGGAATGATTCTAATGCTTCCACACAGATTCCCAGCATATAAGGTAGGGCTGAGTCCCACTTGCCCACAGGGTAACCCACTCATCATTAACTTTCTTCCTTTTTTTTATCTCAGTTTCCCTGTTTTCATCTTGTGCTTCTGAGGTTCCTCCCCAAATATCTACTTGTGTCTAAATCTTATACTTAGGGTCTGTTTTTGAGAAATAAAACAAAAAATGAAGCGAACATGTCTTCTGTCCACATACCTTTAAGAGGACTTAACAATGCTTAGGTTTAATTCACCTTGGAAATGCTAGTTGACTCCTGAAAACTTTGTAGGAGATTGCTAGCCTCTCAATATGGAAATAAAAATGGGGTTCAGAGTTGCAAAGCTAAAGAGCAGAGCCTGGACTGAGCAAATTGAATAAAACAGGCCCATATGCCTGTTTGATATATAGAAACCTGTTTTGTGTTTGCATTCAGATATTTATAATCTGTCTATTGTCAAGATATATATGGATTCTCTGAATGTATATATGTCATTGCCAATTTATTAATTTACAATGAGAAATGCAATTCTTAAGCAGGCCAAAATGCTTAAGTAGTCAGATCAGTGTGCTCTTTCCTTGTAGGCAAGTTGTGTGGTGAGCCAAATATATTATCCACAGATTGCTTGGTGAGCATAAAATCAGAGCAGGGAGAATTAGATCTTAAGAATGGTCTCTCAGCTTAGGCAACTTGAAGCACTCTCATCAACTTCAGGGCCAGCCTTGCCAGCAAACCCATAATATCGAGTTCACTTGGCCAAGATCATTCTGATGGACGGAGTTTGGCCGGTAACTTTGCATTTAGCTGGCTAACTACTTTCTATTCATTGCAAGAACTCTATTATACAATTAATTTGGTTCCTACTTACAAAATCACAATTGAATTGCAATCCTGTCTCCTCAGATTTGCCCTGGCTCACCTTGAGCAGGGCTGTGAGGGTCCTCAAAATTTCCAAAGCTGTGGTTAATTTTCATAAAAAAGTAACTCTCCAAAACTGGAAACAGTTACCTTTGACTTTGTTCCCTTTTCGTGAGATGGGAGAGTTTGTATAGGGAGTGTTGTACAGCTGTTATCATCCTGAAAAGATGGATGGAAATTACTTTCAACTATACAGGTATCTGCTTTCTTTTCCACCTCGGCCTACTACCATCACCCTCCCATCTCCCTATCTATACACTTGTTAACCTGCCATCTCCAGAATAGCCCATATTCTCTTTCTTCCATACTTCATGATGCTAGAATATCTTCCTTCCCTTATTTCTCAGTGAAGACACAACTCAATGGCCACCTCACCTAATGTTCCAACACCAAAAATGGACTCTTTTATTCTGTGCTTCTACAGCACTTAATTCAACTGTCTACCACACCATCCACCCCAGTTTAGTATAAACACATATGTGCCCATTTTCCTACTAGACTATGGACTCTCAAGGGCAGAGACTATAGTCTTATATTTACTTTTCTGTTCTCAGAGATTTAGCATAGTACTTGATTGTCAGTAAATGTTTGAATAAATGAATCATCCAAAGTCCTACAGACAAACATCCAGGAACTGTTACTAAAAACAACAACAAAAGCCCTGTGGTCTTGAAAATTATATGACAATAAAATCAATAGTCATTCAGTCAAGCTTACAGTGAGCTAAGGTTTGTTTGACTGATTCAATCATTCAATAAATGTTTGTTGAGTATCTACAATGTGCCAACCATTGGTAACCAAGCAGTGAGCAATATGCACTAGACCACTACTTTGATGAAGTTTATGTTCTCCTCAGATAGAAACAGATAGCAAGCGCATAGTAAAAAAACAATTTCTAGGTATAGCAATTATTGCAAAGAACATGAAACAGGATGACATAAATGTAAAAGTCTTGAGCCAAGAGGTCTTCCATAATTTGGATTGAGTAGTCAGGAAAAGACATTCGAAAAGAACGGCATTTGATCTGGTATGTAAATAATGAGAAGCCAGCCATAAAAGGATCCGGGAGAGAATTCAGTATGCAGAAAAGCACAAGTATGAAGCAGATACGAGGTGTGCCCAAAGTCAGTGAGGTAGAAACAGGTACTGGGTGCTGAGAACACCAAGTTCTGTGGCTCGGAAGAATTTGGAAGTGCTGGAGGCACAGTAAAAGATGAGCTCAGAAAGATGGGCAGAGTCAGGGCAAGCCCTGGATCCTCTTCAAGCTACAACAGACAGAACCTGGAGGCCTTTTAGTAGGAGGGCGATCACTTTTGATTTATGTTTTTAGAAGTTCATTAGGCTCTTACAAGCTTATAAACCAGTATTCCTATCAGTAACACAAATTGAAAGCGATCACTGATTTCTGCTACTGTGGCAACACTCAGGGTAGTAAGAGAGACACTGACATACTAAAGACCAAAGGCTGCAGCGCATCTCCGAGAAAGATTTGTGCTTGATTCCAGGAGGCCATGGAAACCACACCCCTTTCAAAAGAGCCCTTGAAGAATGAAGCTGGGTTCTCTGGGATTGTGGTTTGTAGGCCGGTTTTCTTTGCTTTATGTTTAAAAA
>LOJH01021705.1:4201-20856 GCA_001685095.1 Ellobius talpinus
CACACACACACACACACACACACACACACACACACGATGGCTAGCTGGTGAGAATGGAGAGGGAAAACAAGGCTATTTTGCTTTGGGGATTTAAAGTTTACTCTCTTCTCCCTGTCTCTTCTCTTACCCTGCCCTCCAGGTCAGAATGGAGGATCTACTGATCTCCGGAAGGGAGGCCCTGAAGCTTCCAGAAAGGGTAGCACTCTCCCTATGCTCTGAACAGCCAGAAATTCACTGGAAGATGCTGCGTCATCCAAAGTCCCTTTTACATGTCACCTCCTTTTGAAACTTGAAGGGAAATCATGGGTGGGAGTCCAATAGCTCTCAATTGGGTAATGGAAAGTGTGGGCTTGTCACCCACCTGGGTTCAGCCCATGGCTAAGGCATTTAGTGCTCTGAGGATGGGCCTCTGGCCTGCAAGAAGGGGTTTGTAGCTAGCACCATATTCACGAGGGAGGCTATGAGCCTCAGGTAACACCAGGAACCAGAAGAGACATCTGAGAGAACAGACTTTACCAGACACATTCAGGTTTAAGTCTGATCTCTGCCATTGCTGGGACCACGGGAAGTAGTGGACCCATTTGATCCTGTGTGTTCAACCTCATTTAATTTAAATGGCACTGTGCAAACACTCCAGTTGTAGACTTACAAGATGTACCTCATGATGTTCCTTTCCTCTGTTTCACAGATCCAGCTGTTTCCAAGGCGACTGGAGGGAAAGAGAAGAAACAGAGTAAGCAGAAGACTCACCTCAGCATAACAAAGAGGTCAGGAACTTCCAGAACTGCTGCCAATAGCAAGTGTGATTTAATGGTCTTGGTGCAGCCCTCTCCTCACTCTTAACCCAGGGACCATGGCCACGGGCGATGAGACTCAGAATTTAGTCATCTGGTGAAATGCTGGAGTCTCTCTGAGTGCTTGTTCAAAGAAACTAAACAATGGTAGTTTTATTTTCATAACTATAAAATGAAAGCAAACTTTGAAATACAATCCAAAATGAAAAGATCACCCATAACTCGATCTAGCTTTGAGTATTTCTCTGCCATGTCTTTTGCTTTCTTGGCTTTTCTTTGTGCAAAGTACCATCCAACACATGGTAAATGTTATGATCTTAATTAATCAGCTTTTTCAAATGTCTGGATTATTTCATTTCCCAAATATTCTGGTGCTACACCCTGAATCATTTGATTGTTTACATTCTCAGAGGCTCATCTGGTGCCAGTGGGCATGTGATCCCAGACATGCCATGTAAGGAGTGAGACGTGGTCTCATTATATAACCTGGAACTGGCACTTACTGTTTGGTCCAGGATGGATTTGAAGTGACCATCCTCCTGTCTCAGCTTCCTGATTGTGAAATGACAGGTGTGCACCACCATACCTGGCTCTTTAAATGGGTGATACTTGTGCCTTCATTTCATTCTTCAGAGCATTTGAGATAGAATCTTAGTAGGCAGCTGATCCTGGCCTGTGACCCACAATCCTCCTGCCTCAGTCTATCAAGTGCCAGACTTATAAGTATACATCATTATGTCAGTTCTGTTCCAGTAGCTTGTAACAAGTCTTTCTTTGTCCTGCCAGCCAGCTCCCAAATAGCAACATGGAGACTTACTGTCAATAACAAAAGATTAGCCTTAGCTTAGGCTTGTTTTTAACTAGCTCTTATAATTTAAATTAACCTATTTATATTAATCTTCATTCTGTCATGTACCTCCAATCTTGCTTCCCCCATATCTCCTGGCATCTCTCAGGTCCCAAACATCTCCTACTTCTCTCTCTACCCAAAAGTCCCACCTATATCTTCTGCCTAACTATTGTCCATTCAGCTCTTTAATAAACTAATCACAGCAATTTATCTTCATACCATGTACAAATATTCAGTAACAGTGGCTCCTACATCAAGCAGGCTTTGCTTTGTTCAGTACTTGCTAATCTCAATTTTTTCTCTAAGCCCTCTTGATTTTATTCAGGATTTTATTCAGGCTTAATCAAATTTCATTATAAATTTCATTATAAAACTAATAACATTTTAAAATGCACACTTAAAGGCAATGAATTTCATTTATGAGTATCCTACCAAATTCACCTTGGGTGATAAAGTATGTCAGGACTACTTTATCTTTGTCTATAGTTGAAACTACAGCTACCATCTGACACCTTACTAAACAAGGGCTAGACTCTTCTACTGTGGGCCAATTCTGACATATGTACATATTCTATGCAAAGAGGAGAAAGAAGACCTGGACAACTTCTGCTGTGAGAGACTCAGCAACCATATGCCAGTATGTGAGAATATTGATGCTAGTGGATCTAAGAATACCATGAAGAACACTGTTGTATGCAGTCCCGTGGCATGATCATGACCCTGTGAATTTTTGTAATTATTTTAAATAGTTTCTTACTTAAACGACAGAGTTTGAACAGAATGGACCCCAAATGGCTATGGAGTCTACAACTGGCAGGAGTGAGCTGATTGGTGGGTAGTGTTGTGTAAGTTGCAGGCTTCAGAGGAAAGAGATGGCAAAGAGATATCTCATAGCCATGTGAGAAGGTGAAGGGTGTGAGGTGATGGCCCACACTTCATTTGCCTCCCAGTTTCTACCACAACCTAACAGAGAATCTGACACACACTCAGATGTGTGTTCATGTAGAATTGATAAAGAAAAAGTAACAAGTATAGTTTTAAAACAAAACTCGCTGCCAAGACTACAAAATTCATAATTAGTCCTATCCATAATTACCAGGAACACTTGAGGATGCAAAAGGTCCACGCTTGATTTCATTTTTTTAATATGAGTGCCTGCAAGGAACTTTACAGCATGCCAGGTATCTGGCCAAATTTATAGCATTTAATCCTCACCCAAACGTTGGCAAGGGCGAATTATGAAAAGTGACAAACAAGGCAGTTGTGGGTTCTGTTGTGTAAATAATTAATGTCCACTGTGATAATTAGAAAGCAATAAGGGGCAACGGGGGGTAGAGCCTCAAACAGCACCATCAGGAGGCCTCTTGGGGGAGATCTGAAGGTTGGAGTGTGGTGACCAATGGAAGGGCGAGAGCATAAAGAAGATGTTTCAGGAGAGAGAGAGTTAGGATACCGAATAACATATGAGCTCAGAGGGAAGCTGGACTTGTGGCTTCTTGGGAAGGAAGAAAGGCAGGTAGAAGTCAAGCCATCATAGACAGCAGGGGCCTTTATCATCCAGTCAACATGAAGATGCTGGTGTGTTTCAACAAGGAAGTTACAAGATGGAATTTCATGGTTTGAGAAAACGTTGCTGTGGGGTGAAACACCACTCAAGCTGCTGATCAGTGCAGGTCACAGAAGAGACACACTGAACGGGGACTCTTAGCAAATCACTCTGATTTCCCGGGACAGCTGGGGAGGCTCAGGCCAAAGCAGTGGCAATAGGAAGGGGAGAAATAACAATCTCCGACCCATTTAGAAGGCAGTGCCAAGACGCTGTGTTATAATAAACAGCCCCATTTATCTGGCTTTAGTGATCAGCATGGAAAGAAACGGGGAGACAGAGTTCTCAGGTCCCACCAAGACCTCAGTTTTGGACATGCTATCCCTAGGATGTCTATGAGAGGCCACAGGACATGTGAGTCTGGGGCTTGGAGGAGATTGGGTAGGAGGGGCACATGTAGAATTGCTGCTGGCACCTAGTGGAACTGAAGCCACAGGAATGTATGAAGTCACCAAAGCATAGAGAGACCCTCACAAAATTCAAAAAACAACTCAGCTACTCCAAACAAAATAGCCAGGTCCTGAAGGATTTTGAAGTAAATGACTTGGAAGAATTTCCTCTGTGGTATGGGATTCCACAGTCATCTTTGGCTACAGGAGGGACGTGGCTGGCCCCAGGCTGTGGGTCTATTGACAGGCTTTTCAATGAGCCAGTCTGGAAACCATGTCTCCACCCACAGTCCCCTGCCAGACCCCGTGATCCCACTGCCTCTCTTTCTCCTTCCTTTCTCTTTGGCTCTGCAAGCATACCATAGCATCTAGGTCTTGAAGTGTGGACATCTTTCTCGGGTGAATGGTGGCTGCAGAAAGCCAATTTCTATTTGCCATCTATCCATTCTTCTCCAAAACTGTCACCAAATGTCCACTTGCTATGTCCACTCATTATCTCATGACTTCTCTCAGTCACTTTGCTCCAGACGAGATTCTTGGTGTCTTTTTTTCTCCTTCATCAACCCTCATCCCATCTTCCTAATTTCTATTAACAATCCCACTCTTCAAATCACTGACACCAGAAGGAACAAGTCTTCCAAGACCCCTCCCCTTCCCCATTAGCCACATCCATTAGTTTCTTGAAACAGTAGTGATGGTTACCCTCTCTATTCTCATTCCTATCCTCTGCTACCATCTTGGCTAGACCTTCTACCAAGTTTGCTCACCATTCTGCCTGGAGTCTAGTACCCTGGCTGCCCCCATACACATATAACCCACTCTTACTACCCATTTTTTTCTTGTTACAATCTATTTCTCAGACTCCAACACCAAAGTCTGGCAGGTTCCTACACTCTCTCGGGCTAAAGACTCTCCAGAGCTCAATGGCAAAGCCATTCATTGCCTGTCCCTTCCCCCATTGTTGACTCTCCCCGGTTTCTCCACTGCCCTCTGTCTGTGAGGCATGTATATTTGCCACAGGCTACTTTGAGCATCTCTTATCCAGATGCTTCACTTGTCCAGCAACGTCTTTTCATCTTTCCCTGGTTGCTGCCCCCAACTCAGCGGCCCTGATCTGATGGAGACACCCCTCCTCAGGGACCCCATTGCTGCAGGCTTCTGGCACTTTCACTGCCACCCTGTGCTCCTCCATTTAAGGAGTCACTTTCCCCCCCAGGCACTGGGCCTTCTTGGGCTCTGTGTTTCTAGAGACAACCAGGGTTCCTGATCCACAGAGAGCATCAAGGAGTAGTTATAGTATATAGAGATAGATGATTGAAACAGCACTCTTGTCTGTACATCAGACACCATCCTTTGAGGATGCTCCCTTTGGAGCAAGCTCCCCTTGGGGAAATTGAGGTGGCTTGAGTGAAGGAACAGTTGACTGAATTGTAAAGAAATGATGCGGGGAAGGAGGTACTGAGGACTCAGTGATAGCAAGTTCCATTGCCGTTCTGCAATGTAGGGGCCAGAGGAAGACACAGCATCACTAGAATGGGTGACAGCTTAAACAGACTAAGAGGCAGGTCCACAAGGCTAGATGGCAGAAGCCAAGGACATCCAGAATGTCCCCGGTGGCTTACATATCTGTCTTCTCAACAGACTCTGGGCTTCTTAGTAAGCCATGTTCTGTTGTTTCTAGATCCACATAACTGACTTCCAGGCCAGTTTGTTGTTGGAGGAAGGGCCCCTTTTGGTTCCCAGCCACCTGGCTAGCTTAGACCCAAAATAATCACACAAAACTGTATTAATTAAATCACTGCTTGGCCCATTAGCTCTAGTGTCTTATTGGCTAACTCTTACATCTTAATTTAACCTATCTCCATCAATCTGTGTATCACCATGTGGCAGTGGCTTACCAGTAAAGTTTCAGCATGTCTGACTCTGGCCATGGCTCCATGGCTNTTAAATCACTGCTTGGCCCATTAGCTCTAGTGTCTTATTGGCTAACTCTTACATCTTAATTTAACCTATCTCCATCAATCTGTGTATCACCATGTGGCAGTGGCTTACCAGTAAAGTTTCAGCATGTCTGACTCTGGCCATGGCTCCATGGCTTCTTCTGACTCCACCCTTCTTTCTCCCAGCATTCAGCCTAGCTTTCCCTGCCTACCTAAGTTCTGCCTTGCTATAAGTCCAAAGCAGTTTCTTTATTCATTTATGGTAATCCCTGCACACAGAGGGGACTCCCACATCAGTTAGTCATTATACCTCTTGAATTTTAAGACTGCTGACCCAGGATGGCAGTTCCCTTAACCTACCATATATTTTCCTCAGAGACAAGAAGCACTTAGCTGATCTCTTTCCACAAAATGACCACTGCCTGTCCCCACTTCATAAGGCATGTGAGGTCTGAGAATCTCCTTCCCCTCAACTCAAGGAACATTATACCTTCACTGTGCTCATACCCAAGGAGAATAAATCATGACTGAGTACACCCTGAGCTTCAAAAGAAAGCTCTGAAAGTTCAAAAACTTTGAAATGACAGAGACACTCAGAAGGAAGCCCTTGTGGATTTTCTGCCAGTATTTCTGTGCTTTTAGGTTTGGTGCAGAGAAAGGGAGTTGGCACCCAAGCCTCAAATCCTCCCTAGTAAGGGTCTTTGGTGGTCTGAATGTAATTGGACCCTATAATCTCATAAGGAGTGGCATTATTAGGAGGTATAGCTTTGTTGGAGTGGGTATGGCCTTGTTGAAGGAAGTGTGTCCTGTGGGGGTAGGCTTTGGGGTTTCCTATGCTCAGGATACTACCCAGTGTCTCAGTTGAATTCCTGTTGTCTGCAAAATGAAACACTCTCAGCTACCTCTCCAGCACCACATCTGCCTACGCACTGTCATGCTCCCTACCGTCATGATAATGAACTAAAACTCTGAAACTGTAAGCTAGCCACCCCAACTAAATATTTTCTTTGTAAGAGTTGCTGTGGTCATGGTGTTTCTTCACAGGGATAAAAAGCCTAACTAAGACAGGAACAGGGTCTAAGAAGATGGATTAGGCTATGTTCTCCTTTAGCTCCCTCCTGGCCAGCTCCTTAATCTTCTCTGTTGGTCACATTTATTCACAGCAGCATCCAGTCACTCGGCATGTGTGAAACACATTAGCCACACAGTGTTGGGTGCTCAGAAGATGCCAGTGAACAACAACAACAAAAAGACACAGCCTAGCCAAATGAGAACATGGAAAAGATAAGTAATTGGTTGCATAATTAACCTATAATTTTACAAGGAGAGAAATATTCTAATATAAGGAAAAATAATAAGGCAAACTGTGAATATTGGGATTGAACAGAGAGAAGGCTCAACACTAACAGCAAAAGGCTCACAGCAGCATCCAGTCTCTTACACAAACTTTCTTCCTTCATACTTTCTCTATTAAGTTTTTTTTGTAAGCTTTTTATTAGAATTTTGGGATTTTTGTGCAGTATGTTTTTATCATATTCACCCCCTCTCCTAACTGTTCCCAGATGCACGTCCCCTTTCCTATTCAACCAACTTAGTGTATTATTTTTTCACCCATTGAGTCCAATTTGTGATGTATTCTTGGGTGTGTAGCCTTCAGCTCGAGCATGGCCAACTTGCCAGGGGCTACATTCTTAAACAAAATGGACTTTTCCTCTCCCAGAAGCTACTAATTGCCAATAGCCCTTCATCTAAGGGTAAAAGTCTGTGCCAATCTCCCCTCTCCATGCTGGAATTCGGTCTAGTTTAAGCTTGCCCACATTACGTGCATGTTATCACAATCACTGTATGTTCATATGAGCAGCTGCCCAGCTGTGTCTAGAGGAACACAGCTCCAAAAATCACTCGTTTATAGATATTCTCTGCCCTCCTGCATGCTCACCCTCACACACACACACACACACACACACACACACACACACACAATTCTTTCCTCCAGTGGAACTGCAAGCCCTGTGGAACTGAACAAGATAAGCAGTGATCGGAATTCTCATCTCACACTGACATGGCCGCCTCTCACTGTCACGTGTCTTCTTTCTTTAAGCTTTCTTTCTTTCTTTCTTTCTTTCTTCTTTCTTTCTTTCTTTCCATTTATAATTATTTTATATTTTGGTATTTTGCCTGCATGTGTGTCTGTGTGGAGGTATCAGAAGCTCTGGAACTGGAGCTACAGACAGATGTGAGCTACCATATGGGTGCTGGGAATGGAACCTGGGTCCTCTGAAAGAGCAACCAGTGCTTTTAACCCTTGAGCCATCTCTCCAGCCCCATCACATGTCTTTTTAGTGAAAGCAAAGCCTATGGCTCTTCCCACCTCAGTAGTGCCTCCTTCCAAGTCTTTTGCTGTAACCGTTTTCTACTTTTGCCTGCAGTGTTATAGTGAGCATTTCCATTATTGATTCCCATATAAAAAGCACTGGAAATGATGGAAGTATTTTAAAGCCTCAAAGTATGCCCACCTGCAACATGCCTCTTGCAACAAGGCCACACCTCCTAATCCTTACAAAACAGTTCAATCGACTGGAAAATAACTATTGAAAAATATGAGCCTATGGGGGGCATTTATCTCAAACTGCCACAATGCCCACCCCAACTCCCATAGGCCCATGGCTGTATCACAGTGTAAAATGCATTCAGTCCAGCTTCAAAAGTCCCCATAGTCTTTTAGAGTTCCAACACTTTTAAAGTACAAAGTCTTTTCTGAGACTCAAGGTAATCTCTTAATTGCAACCCCCATAAAGTCAAAAAGCAAATCACACACTTCCAGCCTACAATGATACAAACTATATATTACCATTTCAAAAGGCAGGAGTGGGATATATTTAGGAAATACTATACCAAAGAAAGATTGAAAGCCAGAAGAGTAAACTTCAATCCTGTAGTTCCATGTCTGATGCCAAAGGGTTTAGATGGCACAACCCTTTCATCTTAGATAGTTCTACTCCTTGACTGTAGCTCTTCCTGGCAGATATTCCATGGCCTCTGGCACTTATAACATCTTGGGATCATCAGTGAATCTTTCTCATCTTCATGCAATGGCCTCTCAGAGCTTTCATGTAAGTACTGCCCAGCCACACACTGCCTGGGTTCAGCAACTCACCTTGATGACTGAGGAAGATTCTACAACCCATCAATTGTGTATCCTTCATGACTCTGAAGTTATAACCACGCAGATAATATTGCCAAGTTCAGCTATCTTTTTTCGATGAAGCCTGGCACCGCTGAATTACATATGCATCAACTTTTCATTTGTTGCTGTTTTGGGGAGTAGACATTTCCTTGGGGTGTTCCTTTCACAAACTGGAAGCTTATCTGGGTTGGTTAGTGACCTGAGGACACCCAACCCTTTATTCTGAGGTCAATCAGACCTCACTTTAATCTCCTTACCTCCTCCAGCTCAAGCCTCAGCTTCCACATAACAGCTTTTGTTGTTCTTTTTCTCTCTAAACTGTACATTGTCTGGTTTTTCCTTTCCCTGCTGCTTCATTTTTACTATAGCCCTGCATAAGAGTAATTACTAATAACCAGATGATAGAATCAATATTAGGCTAACTTGAAAGCTCCTCCTCCTCCAAAGAAATCCATCTATTACTTTTCAATTTAACCCCAAGAAAATTCTCAGAAATGTGCACAGAAAGCAGCCACATTATTATTTTTTCCAACCATCAGAATCGTCTCTAGCCAGATGTTGTTGAAGGCTTTGCTCCCTTGAAGCCTCAACTACTATCTTCCACACTCCTACTAAGATAACCCATTAAGTTCCGCTTACAATATTCACCTGCTCCAACTGCAGAGTACCAAAGTCTTCCACATTCCTCCAAAACACTGCATGATCAGGTTCTTCACATACCCCTCTCTTGGTACCAACTTCTGTCTTAGTGATAGAACATCATGACCACAGCAGTTTATAAGAGAAAGCATTTAACTGGTCCTACTGTTTCAGAAGGTTAGAGTCCATGATGAAGGAGTGAAGATATGAATGCAGGTAGCTAAAGAAGCAGTAGAAAGCTTACATCATACAAGCAGGACTCAGGAAGAGCACAGTGAGAAAGTCAGGAGGCTTTTGAAACCTCAGAGCTGACCACTGTGACATACCTTCTCTAACAAAGCCGCATCTCCTGATCTTTCCCAGACATTTATACCAACAGGTGAGCAAGTATTCAAACATGGGAGGGGGCATTCTCTTTCAAAGCGCCATAGTATCTGTCCTGCTGTGGCTGCTGTTGCTGCAGCTGCCATCCTTGGCTGCCCTCACCCAGCTTCTTTAGCCCTCAGGAATTCTCCAGCCTTCAGCAACAGACTGGGCCTCAAAGACTGAGCAGCTACTGGGATATCAGCCTCTCTGACATGCAGGCAGCTATGGTTTAAAGGCCTGGCCCTTATCATATAAACCAGTCTAATAGGTCCCCTGTGCAATGTGCATTTCATTCTAGCTATCTATTTCCTCTGGAGAACCCTGGCTAACACACACATGCTGGACTCCATCTGCACCTAAGTTCCCTGGCCAGCTAACCTGTAACTCCATGACCCAGCTCCTGCCAATCTCTTGTCTTCTCGCCACATACTCTCAGTACTCAGGGCTCTTCTCCACTCCCCTCCTGTTTATTCTTCAACAAAAGGCACAGCATTCCTCAAGACGATTCTACTTCCTCTGATCTGTCCGAAGGCCCCTACCTCTGATGTCTCTGTTCTCGCTTAGGACTCAGGTGATAACTCAGGTGTCAGCAGTTGTGTGTGACTCAGCTACCTTGAACTCAACTAAACGCACTGCCTTTGCGTCACGTACCACGTTACCTTGATTTTCCCTGCGGCAGCATTGACAGGATCCGTCATCATCTTGCTTGGTAAGGTGAGTAATTATTATGTGATTTTCCTCTCTGGGAACAGATCCAGTTTGCGTGGATGCTACTGTGTCCTCAATGAGAAGAGAAATGCCTGACACCCATTACCCAGCAGGAATACAGTGCAAGGACAATCACTGTTGACTGGAGATATCCACCAATACCATGGAGCTGATTATTTGATTAAATCTGAACTTCCAACTCTAGTTCTAGCCTGCACTTACTAGGAGATTTGCTCAGCCTACTTAAGCATTCTCAGGAAAATGGGAATAACAGCCATTCCTTTGGATGTCAAAGGTCATTGGAGCTGAAATTTTAATTGGGTTGAACACTAAATGTTCTCACTTAACCTTTCCAACAGCTTCTGTGAAGTGAGTGGTTTTGGCCCTTTCTATAGATGAGAACATGGCATCTCAGAGCAGTTGACTGATACCCAGAGAATCACAAATAACTGATGGTTTCAGAGCAGGATGGGATCCCACAACTGTCTGACACTCATTAATAACGCTACTGCAGGCCTCCCTGTCCTCTTGCCTTCAGTTCCATTTGGCTGTGAAAGTGAGCCTGGAATCCAGCTTCCTCCTTCATTTGGCCCAAGTCTCTCTTTGCCTTGGGCTTTTATCTGTCAGATTAATGAGTGGTCTAGACGGCGCATCTGAGTCTGGGTTCCCCCTCTGGGCCATGTGTATGAACAAGGCTGACACTGGTTTACACCGCATTCCTGAGATGTCTGCTCATCATTCACAGCAGGGAAACAAAACCATCAGGAACAGAGCAACAGGCGGCTAGAGGGGTGGAAGTCTGAGGTCTACTGTGGGCTCCAGGAGTCTCTAGCCAGCCACAAACTTGTCCACACAGGCAGGCATGGATCGTCCATTATCTCTGAAATCATACATGGTTTATGAGTGAGCTCATGTCACCTTGAGCCGTGGAACGGAACCAGATCAGCTTGGGTTCCTCAGCACGTTGTGTAGCCATGGGAGAGGGCTGCCTCAGACATGTTAGAAGAGTGCAAAGGCTGGGAGCAGCGATGTCTGCAGAGTTAGTCAGACCTTAGTCGTGACCTGGGTGAGCTGGAGATGACAGTAGCAGGGGAGGAGGGCAAGGATTCTCACCAGGGATAGGGACAGTGTAGCCAGGCCAGTGGTGCCAGGTGGGGATGTGGTGGGATAGAGACTGTGTGGCCAGGCCAGTGGTGCCAGGTGGGGATGTGGCATGCAGTAGCCACCTAAGCTCCTCATTCAGGAGCTTATTAATAAGTATCTTATTGATCTGACATATCTTTCAAACCCAGAAATGGGCACTGGATCTCTAATAAAAATTAGGACACTGATCATCTTACTGGGTAGTAGAATTAATTTGTTAAAGGTCTAGTTGGCACCAGAATTCATCCTCTCATTCATTTATTCAGTCATTCAGTCATTCCAGTATCAAATCTTCACTGAGTTCCTGTCGTGTGCTTTGCTCTGAGACACCATAGTCTTAACAGTAGAGAACACAAAGCTCTTCCTTCCTAAAGCACACACGAGGACAGGGAGAAGGACAATGATGGCATACAGTGTGTGTCACTGTGGGTAAGCTTATAGATAAAGAGGTAGATAGAGAGCCTGTTGCTCTTGAGGGCCCAGTCTGAGTCCATCTGCGTGGAAATGGCTTTGACAGCCACGTGAGGGTGACATTGGAATTCTGAACGACAATGAGGCTATAGATTAGGGGCTTCTAGACATTAAGATGGACTCCCAGTGGAAATAGGGAGGAAACAGACTAGAGAGCCTGTAAATATGACACAAGGACTAAGAGACCAGAGAGGTAGAGATGGCTGTTGTGGGATGCTGTGTGGACCTGTGAATAAAGCGCCTCCTGGATTCTTAAAGTTTTAGGGCAAATGAAAGCGACATACATAGCTTGTTTTTTTCTCTCTCTTTTTCTCTCTCTTCTCTGACACACACGTGCACACACACACCACGGAGACAGAGAAAGGTACAGACACAGAGATGGAGAAATTTGGAGACCACGTCTAGACAACATGGAGAACACAGAATAAAACCGCAGTGGTCTAAGGACGAGGTGACTGTTCAGGACAACATCAATAACTGGGCAAGAGTCTTTTGGAACTTAGTTGGGGTTCAATGTCTGACCACTCCCAGGCTCTCTGCACCTCACCATTCCATCATGTCACAATAACCAGGCATACTCCCTAGCAGTTCCCGCTGTCCGGGCTGGTTCCTTAGCAATCTGGGGGTGGGGGGCGGAGGGGGATGTGTCTGGTTCTTTCCCTGGCATCTATGGATGACACCTACAAATCTCTGGGCTCACAGCTGTTATTTCATTTGTATCTTCATCCTCACCGAACTTCCTGTTTCTGTGACTTCATCTGCCTTCATCTCTTCTTCTAAGGACAGTAATGCAGGTTTTAGGGCCTAACTTCATCCCGAGATGATTTTTTAAGCCCTAAACTAACAACATCTACAAAAGCCCATTTCCAAATTGAGATGCTCCCTGGGGTTCCTTCCAGGTAAGCATAGATCTGGGGACACGCAATGTACTCAGTACAGATAAGCTCAGGAATGCATTTTTCAGACTGGGGGGCAGAGTGAGGCTATGGGACAGAATAGAGAATAGGAAGGAATACTAAAGAATTGTAAGCAAGTATCTATTCATCCCAGAAAGGATCCTGATAAAAGACTAAGGAAACAATCCTACCCCAGACCTAGCCTGGTGAACCAATGAGTTGATTTGGGTTACTTACAGAAGCTTGCATGGGGGACCCAAAAGTAGCCACATTAGCAAAAGGCCCAGTCTGGCATGGGTGATGACTCATGAAAGCTACTTTCCTAGAACTTCCAGCACAGCTTGCAGGTGGTCTCTGCTGGCCTGAGAGTCTCCCCCTCCTCAGCAGTTGCCAAGGCTTATATAACCTTAAGGAGGTACCTCATAACTTCTGGGCTTTGTAAACTTTGTAAGTCACTTGCATGGTCTGTTGCTCCTTCCTGTAAGAGAGAGGGTTTCAAATCAAGAAAATGGCTACCTAACAGGAAGACCAGAGGCCCCCAGGGGCATAGGTGGGGGCACCAGGGGTAGGAATGATGAGAGCAGAGGGGTCATGAGAGGACACTTGCTTGTGGGCTCTCAGAAAGAACATGAGAGATTGTTATCTAGACCCATTGCTCAGGGAGCCCGAGAGAATTTGAGAAGCAGGGAGTTACAGGCAGGGCAGAGGGACTTGCTGGATGTTTTGACCTCCATAGGTCACTTTTGGGGTCCTCCAGGAGTCACCGAAGTACCACATCCACACACAGCAGGCAGAAGTCTTGCCCAGCACCCAGCATGGTGTAGAGCCCGTGGCTTCCCAGTTCCCACCAGTGTTTCCTTATGTGGAGTAAACAAAACCAGAAACACATGGTGCTTGCTTCTCCCACACAAACAGCAGCAGCCTGGAGGACTTGCAAGAGCAGCTTCGAAGCTGTACTTTGAAGTTCTGGGCCAACCCCAGAGGAAAATAAGATTCGCCACAAGGAGCACCCTTCTTGCCTCCTTGAAGCTGTATCTCCCTCTGCCGCAGCCTCCCTGAGTCCCCGGTCCCTCTCCCCTTCATTCCTGGCAGGGTACATGCAGAGAGGGCGATGTGGGCTCCAAAGGGACACATCTGAAACTCTTTAATGAACTGTGTGTGGTGCCTGGCTACTGGGCTTCTAGAGAGAGAGAGAGAGAGATGCTGCAGCAAGTGAAAGGAGAATAAAGATGGCATCCAAAAAGCTTAAGAGATATCAGAGCAGCACCAAAGCCTTACCCCATAGGAATGCATTGCAAGTGATAAAAAAGTATTGCATTCTTTGAGTTCTAATATAACTGGTTCCATATCGCAAGCCTACTGCAAAACTAGAAAGCCAGAAACAAGCTGTGCCCAATGAGAGGGCATGACTCTCCATAAACAGGACAACACACACCCCTTTCAAACCAGGCACCCAGAAAAGGCACCATAGTTGTAGGTGTAGTCTCACTTTAAATAAATGAACCAGTAGAAAATTCTCAAAAAAACAACAATTTTTGTTTCATTCTTGATTGCCTGCAAGAGTTATCTATTATAACATTCATTAAGTATAATATATGCTCAACTATGTCTCTTCTACTTTGCAAAACTATATGAGAACAGAAGGTATTGTTGAATGCCTTTCTATAGGTCAACTTGCTTAAATTTTGCTTAAATCAGGGTACTGAAATTTTGATTTAGTTTATCAATTAATTTTCTAAGAAAAAAAAGGCAACAGATAAAATGTTTCCCTTACCTGGTAAATTATATACACTTTCATGTGACAGAATTAATGAAACTGTTCCTGTGTCTTTTGCATTGCATACAGAATGGCTGACAGCTACCAGTGTACTATTAAATATAATAAAAGTGTATTATTAAATAAGACGATGTCTTTTGTGGGCAAGTAAATCGGCAAAATAGCATGACTTCAGCTTTTAAATAACTATGTACCATATACATACATGTAGAAAATGTTTAAAACTTCTCAAATTACAACAAAACTTATGTTTGAGAATTAAGTCTATGTGTACATTTTTTTCTTATAGCATAAGGAGTGGGAATGTGGCTCAGTGGTAGAGCATTTGTCTACTATGTGTTAGACCCTGGTTTTGAGCAACATGGCCATAAAAACCAAAATTGTCAACCAGGAGCTTAAGAGATGGTTTGGTGGGTAAGGGAATTTCTTACTCTTCCGTAGGATTGGAGTTGGGCAGCTTACAACCAGGTATAGCTCCAGCTTTTTGGGATCCAGCACCCCCTTCTGCCCACCACCCATATGGACACTCATATAAACACAGGAGAAACAAAAACACATAGGCATGTAGACATAAACACACATAAGTTGGAATTAAAAGTAGCTGCTGACTCCATGCACCAATCTGTGGCCCGACTTTCTAAATGTTTTAGTATGCTTTTCATAAAAGCTCATGGCGTCCAATTTTTGTAATTTTCATTACAGATGGAAAGGAGACCAGTGAAACTCAGAGAATAGGGGAGTAACAAAAATGTAGAAGGCTTATCTAACCCAGATCTGAAGAAGAGAAGACAGGCAGTATTGTGACCAGGGTAAGTGCAGACTGGGGACAATGTGGGATGGCTGCCCACACAGAGCCGGAGCTGCCAGAGAGTCTGCAGAGGCAAGGGGATCAGATGCCTCCCCAGCCAGAAGCTGCCAGCTAGCCAAACCAAAAGCTGTCCCCAAGTGCCCTCAACTAAGGAAGGGGCTGGAGGCCAAGGTGGCAGGAAGCTTAAGAAGTAGTGTCCCTCAGAGAGGTAACTTAGTCCTAGAGAAGGAAAGGACACACACAGGGACACACAGTGAAGGAGTGTGAGAGTGAACGAGAACTCAGACCCTTCGAGGGGTACACCAGCTCTCACCAGGCAATGTGCCAGGCAGCAAGGATGCAGCATGGGCAAGGTGCACAAGTCCTTGCTCACCACTGAGTCATTATTACTCACATAGCACCAGTTACAGGTATACCAAGACTCTTCTCTCCAGTGCTTTACACCCAATTCTATCCACATTCTCTAAGGTCACTGGAGCAAAGATTTCTGCCTTGCCCTGCCATGCTGATAGCTGACAAACTCGCAAAAGTTGTGTTACAGTCATATGCAGTCCCATGTATGTGTGCAGGCATGTGCCTTGCCTCCTTATTCAGTTCCTTGTCTACTTAATCAGTCTCTGTCCATCCATCTATCCACTCATTCCAACACCCATCCATCCTCATATCTATCTATCCATCCACACATCTACACATCTTGACCAGTTCACTCATCTTATGTTTTTTTCCTTTTCCTCTTTGAAAATATTTATTCCATTTATTTACTTGTTTCTGGAGTGAGTCATGGGCACTGGGGTGCTTTGATGAAAATCAGAAGACCACTTGTGGGAGTCATACTCTTTTTTCTACCATGTGGGTCCTGGGAATTGAACTCTGGTCCTCAGGCTTGGCAGCAGGCCCCCTTATAACCTGAGCTATCTCACTAGCCCTTTGTTGACAGAGGTTTCTATCCTGCCTAGTCCTGCAGCCATCCATCCCAAAGAAACACACAGAGGTCTATGTTAATCATAAAGTGGTTGGCCTATTATCTCAGGCTTCTTATTAACTCTTATATCTTATATTAACCCATAATTCTTGTCTGTGT
>LOJH01021706.1:5607-20190 GCA_001685095.1 Ellobius talpinus
CTCTCTCTCTCTCTCTCTCTCTCTCTCTCTCTCTCTCTCTCTCTCTCCAAGTAACCTATCTTGGCAGTGCACTTAATCTTTAGTAAACTTGTTATTTCAAATCTGAAGCTATATTAAGGCAAGACACTGCTTGCCCTTCTCTAAGCCTAGGCAGTCCTTAGTTATCTAGGGACAATATATCAACACCTTGGTTTACAGAGAGGGGTCATGTTATTCTAGTTCACAAAACTATATTAATTCTTAGTTGATGGCTGTTTTTGCAGAGAAGGATAAAGTATTTCACCATATAAAATATTATTATTATTGTTGATAATACAATTGATTATTATTGTTGATAATACAGATAATATAACCTTAAACTATTATATATCTGTTTACCTAGTAACACTTGATAGCCTCACAACTAATATCATGTTGTTACATATTTGAATTGCAGACATATTACTGACAATTGTAAATATTTTGTGCCACTGATTTTCATCAATGAAGCAATATTGACATGTTATTAACTAAAACCCAAGGTTTACCCAGAGTTCCTCACAGTTTACCCACTATCTGTATTTCTGTTTAAGTGCCCATCCAAAGTATCGTGCTAAATTGGCCTTGTGTCCTTAGTCTCCTCTTGGCATTTTTCAGTGATTAAATGGAGGATGGTCTTTGGTGAAAATATCTACAGAAGCAGAATGCAATTTCTTTGCATTGTGTCAAGGGTATATATTATCAACATAACTTAAGTTTGTCAAACTAGATATACATCTCAGTCATTTGCTAAGGCAGTTGTCAGGTTTCTTCATTATAAAGTTATTATTTCTTCTTTGCTCATATTGTCATCTCAGTTTCTACTCAGATGTCTAAGCCATACTTCAGAAGTGAGAAGTAGCTTGCTCCTCAAAGGCAGAGTGTCCACATATATTATTTGGAATTTTTTTCTTAAATGGAATAATTTAGCATCTTCTCCACTACTGATTTGTTTACTCAGTAATTTATTCATTTTGGGGATTTGCCCTACCCTTTGAGAAATAATGAAGTGCTATTTTATTTGTAACGCAGCTTGCTACAACTTTGGCCATTGATAGCTTTTTCTGTTAGCAGCTGTGTTCCTTTCACATATAATTATCCTTGTCTTTTTGTTTGATCTTTCAGAGAAAGACAGTGTTGGTCTACAGAGCCTTGCAGGTTTATTTTTTTATTATGCCTTACACCAGATGTACACTTAGTTATTGCTCAGAGTCCCCCTGGTTTCTGTAAGTGAATAATGGTATTACAAATCAAGACCTGGGTGCTAAGTATGATCATTACTTTTATAATGATGTTGCTTCTAAATTTTCTTAGGTGCTAAACACTTGTGTAAACTAACTCATGCAGATAAATATTTACAAATAGTATAAAGTTCATGAAGTAATGGTGCACAGACAATGCAGTAATTTGTGTCTATATTAAGGGAAATGTAAGTGGGTACTGATTGTCTCCAGCTCATGATTCCTTGGCATGTGAATCAGTCTATAAACGTGCCCTTGGCTTTCTGTAGATTCATTCTCTAACTGTAAGAAAGATTGTTCTACCTGTGACAGACCCATGCTTCAATTTTCATGCCTAGCATCTACAAACAACAAATTCAGTGGGACATGAGCTTATTGGCCAGAGTGTGCTTCTGCACAGTTTATTGAGCCTTCAGTCTCGGAGCCCTATTCTTCCTGAGTGCTACTTAGTGCAGCATATCTTTGCTCCACCCTCGCTAATAAGGTTGTCTTATACATCTGAAGTTCCTTTAGAGTTTTTTTTTTGTCCTAGTCCATAATAATCTAGAATGACTACATTGTTTTATTCTCTGTTTGTAAAGCCTTTTGTTCCTTCATGTGCTATGTTGGGCATTTTCCTCTAACTTATATGTTCCACTTCACTAACTCTTTCTTCACAGGTTTATTACATTTTTAAAATCACCCTTTTAATTCTTAATTTTGATTTGGATGTTTTACAGATCTATTTATTTTATTCATTTCTTTTTTAACAGTTTCCAGTCCTCTGTAAAGAAGTTTTAGTTGTGTGTATTAACACTTCTGAATATTTTAAAAATAGTCAGTGTCTAATGACTTTAATATTTGGTTTTCATGTGGGTTTGTTTATATCATCTCTCAAAAGATCTTTCTATCTGCTATCTTTTCTCTTCTTTTGGGTGATTTATTTCTTATTGAAAACATACCAACTTGAAGAAAATGTCACAATAAAGTGATATCTCAGATGGTTTTCCCCCAGAGATGGTTTATTTTTGATCTTAGCACAGAACCAAGAAGACTGAAATATCCTAGGCCTACCTTAACCCAAATTCAAGTGTTATCTTAGCCCAAATTAAAGATGAAAAGGAATTTGTTTATGAATATTGCCCCATTTATAGTATGTAGCTTCTTTGAGGTCCTGCAACCAAAGGATAGAAAGTTTCCAATGATTCTTCCTTTGATAGATTCAATTCCAATTCCTCACGCATTAAATCCTTTAACATGCCGACTAACTTCTTTTGGGGAATGATATACACCCAATGGCTTTAGTTAAAATGAGGATGGGGCAAATGATCCATAAGGTTCTTAAGTGTGGGTTTCAGTGGTGGGTTAAGGCATAGTTGCTGCAGAGATCTGTTTCAGTAGTGAGAACAGAGGTATACATTAAGACATAGTAGGTATACATTAAGAATACATTAAGAGCAGATTTGAGCAATGCATGGTGGTGCATACCTTCAATCCCAGTCCTCAGGAAGAAGACGCAGGTATCTGTGAGTTCAAGCTCATCCTAATCTGTAGAATAAGGCCAGTTAGAAGTTGTCCAATAGAAAGAATAAAGAATAAAACAGGAACATGAAGTAGAAACTGGTGAAGGTTGTGGAGTCAGTTGTATAGAACTGAAGTACTTGTCTTTGAAAATTTTTGTTTATGTATTGTGTGTGTGTATTTGTACATCCATACCTGCGTATATAGAGACCAGGTATTAAAATCAGGTATCAACCTTTACTATTCTCTACCTTATTATTATTATTTTTGACATAAAGTCTCCCATTGAACCCAAAGTTTGTCTAGACTGCATGGCCAGTGAGCTTCAGGGACCTGCCATTCCCTGCGCTCCACCCAGCACTGAGTTCTAGTTAAGCTCAACTTTCCTGTGTGAGCTGGGGATCTGAACTGAGTTGCTCATTGCTTGCTTGTCTAGCAAGTACTTTCTCCATTGTACCACCTCTCTATCCCATTTTACACTGCTTTGTTAAATATTTGTTAGGCAGATTGATATGTGATCAAATATATATCAATTTTAACAAAGTAAATTCTTTAAATAAATTAGATATATATTTTTGCTTGGAGCTAGATAAGTATGTTTATTTTCAGTTATCTTTCTCAGTGTGCTATCAGTTAATCATCCAGTTTCTAGTTGTTCAACGTCCTTAGTTACATCTGCCTGGGGGTCTTGGATGGTGGGAATTTCTGCCTTAAGTTTTTGTCATCTTGAGTTTAACTTCTTTATTAGGAAAGATGGTACTAACAGCAAACTCCCTTTTAGGGTGGTTTTGAGGATCAAATGAATTAAAGTAGTGAATCTGAAGCTTCTTGAATGCTAAAAATGACATGTTTTGTTAAATTATCAATATTATTTTTTCCTATCATCTGATTAGGAATCTTGAATATAATTAAGATGAGAAAGCTTTAGATATGAACAGACAATGATAAATATTTTATAACAAACTGATTGAGACACTCATAAACCTAAACTGTGGTCTAAAAACTCATTGTTGCAATTTATGCACTCATTTATTATTTAATAAGCAGCTGAATATGGGTTTTTCATTGTGATGGGTGATGAGATTTTAATAAATATGCATTCTTTGTCCTCAAGATGCTTATCATACAGCAGAGAGAGTAACGATTCTTGGGACTTACTTTAAATACATTCAATGAGGGGATAGAGAAATCAACAATTACCATGGGGTTAAAATACAGGAATTAATGATACACAAAGAGGATGTCAGCTTATTCTAGGAAAGGCCTAGCATCTGTAAAGGCATCGTGATAGAGGACATATGACATGTTCCATACCAGAGGTGGTACACACCTACAATTAGGGCATTTGTGAGGCTGAGGCAGGAGGCTCATGAGTTGAAGGCAGATCTATGTGACATAGTGAGACCTACATAGGATTCCTAGCTTGAAGGAAGGAGCACAAAGTAAGTGGTGTAGGAGATGTAATTGAGAGTCACGTGGAGCTGAAACCCTCCAGGGCTCTGTGGACCAGGGTTAGGATTCCAATCTTCAACTCAAGGACAGTGATCCTTTGCCATGTACAGGGTGATTACATAATGTGATGCTGCTATATCTCAGGGGTCAGATAATGTCTATTTGTTTTCATCAAGCTTCATGCCCACTAGCTTAGTTTTCCATTTTCTACCACTGTGTTCAGAAGAGTGACGTAATGTGAGTTCTTCCATGCAGAGAAGGATTCGTGAGTCTGGACCCATGAGTGGATTATTGAAGGGCACTGAATATAGTCCTGGGGATTATTTTAAACAGCAAAAGTGTTGTGATATTTTGTTTGTGTTCTGACAAATAAAGCTTGTCTAAAGATTAGAGGGTAGAACTATCCACTAGTTAACCATAGAGGTCTGGAGGTCTATTACAGACAAGAGACAAGAAAATGATAGGGTTAGATAAAATAAATAATAAATACCAAAAAAAGTGGGGCATAGATGAGATCTCAACCCTTTTTGGCCTAAGAGTCAAAGAGGTATTCAACTTTTACCTTGATATCTGACTCCAAGTTTATTATTAAGACTAATTAAAATCACACATCACAAAACTATGCCATTTACTGAATCAATAAATGGTGGTTATTTAGGATTTAAAAAAAAGCAAATCTGGCTTGAATTAATATATACTAAATACTCTTTCTATGGAATAAAATAGGGAATGTCCAAATATTTGGATTCTACTTAAAGTAGAATGTACAATAAATAAATAAACTATTTAATTTCATTATTGTTTTAAATATTTGTTTTGTGTTGACATGGAAGGAATGACATATATGATATTGGCTATAATCTCTACATCCCCTCAGATGACCCAATTCACAGTAGTACCCTGTTGTGAGTTCCAAGTTGAGGGCCGTTTGTCATGTCCCGCATCTGGGTGACAACTACCGGGTCCCACCTGACTTATTATTCTATGCATGAAGGGAAGCATATGAGGATTAAGAGAGAAATAGACGGGAGGCAGCTGATAGAGTTGGGAGGGCATCTAGAAAATACTGAGGCTTGCCTTGTGTTTACTTCTCATAACCTTTATATACCCCATTCCAGAAAGAAGGGGGAAGGCAAAAGGCTTTTTTACTAAGATACAAAGAACAAAGTAGTTACCTTCTTAATGTCCAAAACATCAAGTAACTACACCCTATGTCAAAATATCCTATTAGTAGCCACACTGTAGGTCAAACCTGCTGTCATTTAACCTTGAAGGAACAAGACTATGTCTGAACTCTCTGACCTTTAGTGCAGGTGGAACAGATCCGCTTTTGTGGGCTCCTGCAATACTCCACACTGGCAGGAATTATGATGTCTACTTCCCTCATTGACTTTCTGGTTTCTGGAATATTCCTCCACTTCCACTTTTTTCCATATTTATTTGGCTTGCTTATTATTTCATCCTTGAGACCTGGGATGATTTATTCTGAGGAGTATGCCCTCCGGAGTCAGTTCCTATATTAGTTTGGGTCTAAGCAACAGTAAATGTCAACACTGTGAACTTGAGTAAATCATTTAATCCCCCTGCAATACATTTTCTTCTTATCCCAAATGTGAGATTATGCCTCCATAGAGGGATATTGTGGGAATTGAATTATGTTATTAATGATTATTCTACTTTCTCTGATGTTATAATTTCTTAAAATGTTCACAAAACATTGTTCTCTCAATCTCGATGTTCTTTGGCAGTGAGACCAGCTACTTTGATATTAAAAGTTAGGGCTTCTCTCTCCTCTGTGACTTGTGACTGCTTTGGCCATAGAACATGGTAAAAGGGCATGCAACTTCCAATACCAGGTCTAAAAGGGACTGCCACTTCTACCCTGCTTCCTGGATGCTCCTATTTGGAACCCTGGACTTCCACGTATAAGCCTAATCATTCTGAGAAAGCACTGTCATGGAGAAGCTACATAGAGCCTGGTCAGTTCTCAGGTCCTTGGGTGTCAGGCATACTGGTGAGCAGACCTTGGGATGATTTTAGTTCCTGGGAGTCAAGCCTTCCCAGTGGAGGCTCTGGACATCAGGGTTCAGCAAGAAACTATCCCCATCATGCCACTTGAGCCTCTCAACACATAATCTGTGAATTTAGTACTTTTTTTTAAGCTGGTGGGGAGGTGGTTAGAGGCAAACTGGAATAATTTTTAACAAAGCATAGCCATTTGTCCTAGTTTGCTTTCTGTTTGATAAACATCACAATCAAAAGAAACTTGAGGAGGAATAAAGGTTGTTTCATCTTACAGATTACAGTCCATCATGAAAGAAGTCAGGCCAGGAACTCAAGGCAGGAATCTCAGGTAGGAACTGAAGCAGAGACCATGGAGGAATGTGTTTTACTGACTTAACTCTCTTTGGTTGGCTCAGCCTGCTTTCTTTCACAACACAAGACCATCTGCCTATGAGGTGTCATAGCCCACAGTGGGCTGGGTCCTCTCACTTCACTTCTTAAACTAGAAAATTCCCTGTAAGCTTGCTTATAGGACAATCTGATAGATGCATTTTCTCAATTGAGGGTCTTGCTTTCCAGATGACTCCAGTTTGTGTCAGTGTGACAAAAAAGTAATTAGCACAACTGACCCCTTCTCAACTTGACAGATACTTCATTATTAAACGGTAATCTATTTTTGATTATCCTCAAGATATCATGTTAGAATTATCATCATAATATGAAACAATATAGCTTTTAAAGTCTTACAGCCTTCCAAAACTTCAAACGCGTTCAGTCTTTTCAAAGTATTCAATGTCTCTTTTAAAAATAGGAAGTCTTTCAGCTATGGGCTCCTGTGAAATTAAAAAAAGTTCCACCACCATTACAACAATTATTATGACCTACCTTCTAAGGCAGTGTTGTTCTCAACCTGTGGATTGTGACTCCTTTGGCAAATCTCTGTCTCCGAAAATATTTACATTATGATTCATAACAGAAGCAAAATTATAGTTACTAAGTAGTGACAGAAAACATTTTATGGTTGGGGTTACCATCAGGAACTAAATTAAAGGGTTGCAGCCTTAGGAAGGTTGAGTACTACTGCTTTAAGGTCATTTTTAAATAGTTCAGTATTGGAGATATAAAAACTGAGTAAAATCAAGCCAATCTGATAGTGAACATGTATAAATCATTTTCTTACCAAGTTAATATTGGCATCAGTAGGGATCCTAGACTACCATTTCCCTTAAAACTTCCTTCTAATGTGCATTTTAATTTTAATTTTCTTGCCATCTTTCCTTCACTATTCCTCCCCTCAAGCCACGCCCCATCAACAAAGCTGGATTTGTATGTGTGTGTGTGTGTGTGTGTGTGTATTCAGTAGCATGGCGCTTAGTAAGTGTGTGTGAAATTCAGATTCTTTGTTTATGCCATAAGTAATTATATTGTCCTGGGAATGCAGCAATGAATGGAACAGACAACCTTGTCTTTAGGGAGTGCATGTTCTAGTTTGGAGAATAAATAACCTGGAAGATAGAAATGAATGGTGTGGAGAAGCCTCAATTAGAAGCTTCAGAAAGAAACTGTTGGGAGCTACTGCCATGGTAGAAAGGATGACCAAGGAGGACCCCAATGAGATGATGAAACACCAGAAAATTTTGAAAGATGAGAGAGAGAGAGTCATATGACATGGGCAAAATGTGCTTTGTCTAGAAGAATCAGGAGAAGCGAAGGCCTACTATTAGTGACTGAGCCTGTTCGAGAATGAGCAGGAGCATCAGTGAGGCTGAATGTGGACTGGGAGGGAATGGGCTAACAATGTTAGCCCTTGGTAGACACCATGAGGCATATGATTCTATCTTTGAGATGGGAGAACAACGGAGGATTTGGGACTAAGGAGTAGTAACATGTGACCTTCATTTAATGGGCTCCACAGGTGCTGTATTGAAAGAGACTGAAGAGAGCCAAGGCTGGAAGCAGAGAGAACAGTTAGGGGCCATTTCAAATTCCTCTGGGAAGGAGAGAATAGAATTTAGGCCATTGTGATAGCGACAGACAGAGATGATGACAAAAGGCCCCTCTGGATTTGCTGGATAAATGGACAAGGCAAGGATGACTTCATAATGTAAATTCTGAAAGCAAGGAGTATATACTGCATCCTTGCAGGAGGAAAATGTTGGGTATAGTAGAGCAGAAAACAATCTCAGTGTGTGACTACTAGTGTTCACCACAAGGAAAAAGCTCTCTATGTTTTCAAAGTTTTTTTTTTAATTTTTAAATGTATATGAATGTGTCTCTGTGAGTATGCCACATGTGTGCAGCTACTTACAGAGGTCAGAAGAGGACGCTGAATCTGCTGGAACTGGAGTGACAACAGGTCCTTGTGAGCTACCTGACATGGATTCTGGAAACTAAATTCAGATCCTCCGGAAGATCCATGCTCTTAAACATCTCTGCAGAGTCCAGGAGGAACTTTTTAAAAGTCAAATAGTACTTGTCCCTCAGAAGAGAAAAACCAACCAACCAACCAAACAAGTAGAAGCCAGTGTCCCAGTGTGAAAGCTCTGCTCTTCCTTGGTTTAGTCAATGTCCTCTCCTGGAGAACTATGTGTTGCATCACTGTTTTGAGAATCTCTGAACAGTTCCTCCTTTGTTGGTTAGAAGAAATCTAGACTCCTTACCATAGCCCTAAGACTCTTCCTCATGTCCTTTGTCCACCCTACCGTAAACAGTCTCTCCCTTCATTGTACTGTCCATGGGTGTATTGTCTCTTGCTTTTGGATGCACCAAAATCAGTTTGGATTTGTAGCTACTGTTTGTTTTTTTATTTTCTGGACTATTTCCTTTTTCATTATTATTTCTTCTGGACTAAAAACTGCTTATGATTATAATAATCCTAACCCATGTGTTCTATCAGAAAGCTCTTTTTAAAATTGAGTTGCTTCAGTGTACAAAAATGGATTTCATAATGACATTTCCAAGTGTGTGTGCGTGTTTGTGTGTGCATATGTGTGTGAGTGTGTTTGTGTATCACTGTTCTTTGTGCAGAAATCTCTTCTGTTCTTATTGCTCAAATAGCACTTCTCATCCTCTGACACAATGCATTTGCTTACTTTCATATTCTTTGACTGTGCCCACATCATCCCCTCCTCTTAGATGCCTTATTTGGCTCATTTGCTACTATATCGTCTTGCATAGAGTTAGATACTCATTAAATATTTGTCAAATAAATGAATGGAACTAAGACAAAAAGGAAATAGAAGAAAAGCTTTTCTTTTTTAAAATAATAGTTTTTAAGATCAAATATTGTCTTCACCTTGGCTATAATTTTGATCTGACATCAAACATTTCATGGTTCAGATTTTATAAACACTGATGATATTTCAGGTGTGCTTATATCAGTAATGTAAGATCAGTAAGCCTGTCTGTCCCTGTTGTGTGTCTGAAAACAAGTCTCACAGGCCCCAGTTAACCTCTGCGAGCTCATTCTGAACTTGAACTTAGGTCTTTGACCTTGGGCCCCTATTGGTTGCCTTCTTTCAGGATACCAGACTGGGTCTCTTTGATACCACAGGCATGGACATTGTCAGAAGCAGCAACACACAATCAAATGGCTCAAATAAAATTAGAAGTGGTCTCAAATTTTGCTGACTCCAGTCTTTGCCCATTTTTAGAACCAAAATCAGATTTACTAATGTTTCTGGCTCTCCTAAGCTCAAATAACTCTCTTTAATTTAGGTACACATTTCTCAGACTGGAAACTAGCAATGTAACAGGGAATCTAAGTGTCTCCCAGGAGTACTGTCCTTTTCAAACATTTCAAACTGTCCTATTTCACAATTTCCAGGCACTTTAACATCTTTGAAGAGACTGAACAAATGGCTGGTTTCAGTATGTTCCACAAACCACAGCATTTTCCACAGTCCTCACAAGGTGAGGGGACCAAGGCATTTCCACCTTGGGTTATTTTTGGAAAAGCTATACAGAAGAGGACTCCTCATACCCCAGTTCTCTTGCAATGGCTGCTCCTGTGTTAACCTACCCGTTGGCAAGAATAGTATGCACTTTAGTTGAGTGGTGGCTGGGGGGTGGGGAGTGTAGGGAGAAAGCAGAGATGCTCCTAGAGAATCTACACTTCCTGCCTGGCCAATCAGCGTTTATTTAAAACATGATTGACAGATTACAGACAATTCTCCCGCACCATTGAACACCTTGAGTTTTTCTTGGAAAGTGACATTACTACTTATTAATTTCTTGTGAAAAGCGCTAGAGTCGTTTACCAAATGTTTGCATCTGAAGAAAATGACACAAGGAGAGTTAGTAATTGCAGTTTGGAATATTTATAGCGTTGCTAAAAAAGAATGGAAGAAGAATCATCACTTTGAACTTCAATTGAGCTTAAGATAGCCCTGTCAAGGGAGTTATTTTGTAAGTATTGTTTATGTAGCCAGGGTCAACTTAAATAAATGAGCAGTTGGGTTTTATTGTTGATCAGTGTAAGGGCTTATAAAGGATGAGTGAATTCTAGAGATCTAGAAAGATTTCATGCTGGTTATATTAACAATTCAATACTGTATGTGTTTTCAAACATAGCCCAGGATAGCCTTGAATATTTGGAGATTCTTTTGCCTTAGCTTCTTAAGTGCTAAGTCAGGACTGTCATGCTTTCTGAGCCCAGTATAGACTACATATTCTCTCCAAGAAGGAGAAAATAAAGAATGAAAGGAAAGAAGATGAGACAGAAGAAGGGATGGGGACAGGAAGGAAGGGAGGGATAAAAGGAAGAAGGAAGGGATAGAAAGGCAGCAGGAAGGAAGGAGGGAGAGGGAGAAAGGGAAGGAGAGGGAAGTGAAGGAAAGAGGGACAGGAAATGAGGGAAGGGAAAGGAAGGGAAAAGGGAAAGGGGAAATGGGGAAAAGGAAATAAAAAAGAAAGGACTGCAATGTCCAGGAAACAGAGAAGAAGTAAATGCTAGGGGTAGAGAGCTTTAAATGTCACATTTTGCCTGATTTTGTCAAAGTTTTCCTAGGTGCTCCCATCCTAGTCATAAAAGGGCACTGAAACAAGTATCTTGTCTCCCTGTAAGCTCTTTGTTTTCCTCATTATCAGCTGGTGTCTCTAAAATCAGGAACCCATTTGAACATCTATGAACTAATTTTTAAAAGTCAGACCTGCTCCTAATTATCTTAATAAAGTAAATGGAATTAAAAGTACTATAATTTAGGTGTGTCTGTTTGAGAAAGGAATACTAGGTACATCTAGGATATTTTATGCATGCCCTAAATTGACCCCCTTTTCTTCACAAGCCAGCATGTTCTCTTCTCCCACACCACTACTTATGAGTAGATTCTGAACTACCTGTATTGCATTTTATAATACATAATTATATATTGTAGGCTGATAACAGTGTCTACTTTCCTTTTAGTCATGAAACTTTGGAATCTGTATCACTAATTGTTTTGTCTTATGAATGACTGTAAACATATTAACAATAGTGTTGCCTACAGACTTTGTATATTTATTGGGTACTATGCAATGTGTGTGCTCCTGAGTCTTCATGAGCTCCAGGGATGCGGTGAGGAAAAAGCAGGTGTGCATTTGCTTGCCTGTTTATCAAATATATTCCATTTCCCCAAACAGGAGTCAGTCTCTTATGATTTCAGTAAATGCATCCGCCTCTCCTTTTTTGGTTCATGAATAAGATTGTTGTAAATATATGACTTCAGAATATAATACAATTATTTTTGGAAAAGAGGAAAAGGGATAGGAAAATGATGCAATTATATTTTAGTTTTGAGGAAATTTAAAAGGATACATGAGTATTTCTAAAGATGTAATTGTTCAATGACAAAGAAGGAAGTTAGAAAGACTTTTCGGCACTGATGAAATGTGTCTTTTGTGGTGTTGAGACTCTTGTACATGCCTTGTAAGTACTCAAATGCTGAGCTTTGCCCTAGACTGAACTGTACCATTTATTATAGGCTGAGACTGCTGTTGTAAGGTAGGTTCTCATCCATCTCGGCTGGGGTTATAGATCAGTGGTAGAGAATTTGCCTACCATGTACCAGACCATAGGTACAACTCCCAGTACTACAATAAATGAATCAAAGAATAAATGGAATAGATAAATAGGATTAGTACAGATTAAATGCTAGTGAAATATGGAAACATTTTGCATGAGAACTTTGGAAGGTAGGCTTTTTTCATTAAAAAGCCATGGAGCTTGTTTAGTAGGCTTACAGAAAAGGAAGGCTGTTGTCTGCTGTGCTTTAGGAAATCACCATCCCATTGCCTCTCAGAGGACTTGAGGAAGGAGTCAGCAGCTGTTGATCAGCCTCTCCAGGGTAACAACTGTTGTCTACTGACCTGTGTATCCAGGGCCTAGTAAACCTCAAGAGAATGTCATTGTTATTAGGAAATGCATGTGCTAACACCCACTGACTTAACCAGGGAACACCCTCCTTGCATTTGAGAATTAAGTGACCACCCAGTTAGAAGGTCTTCTAAACCTTCCAAACTGTGTGACATTGTACTGACTTTCACTAGTGCTTTCTCTTCATTGGTCAGTAATTCCTCATTTGTCCTTCCCCAGGCTCTGGAAATTACCATTCCAATCTTTATTCCGTGACTTTGAGTATTTTAAATATCTTATATGAGTAGACAAATATAGTATTTGTTCTCTGATTTGCTTATTTCACTTAGTGTGGTGCCTCTAATGTATTAAATGTCATTGCATATGGAGACTTTCCTTCATTTGAAAAATAAACAGTACTATGCCCATGTATATGCTATGCTTTTTTTATTTGTTCATATGTAATTGAACATTTATGTTAGTTCCACACCTTATTTTTGCTTCTCGATGAACCTTCTTGTCATTTTCCATAGTAGTGCCACTGTATTGCTTTCCTGCCAACAGTGTGGCAAGTTTTGTTGTCATTGTTGTTGTTAACTTTGCCTCTTTCTTTAAAATGTGTGTGTGTGTGCACATGCATGCCCATATGTTCTTGTGTTTGAGTGTGGGCCACAGTGTTGCACCTCCTGTAAAGATTAGAGGGCAATTTCAGGTGTCAGTCCTTGCCTTTCACCTTATTTGAGGCAGGGTCTCTCACCATTCAAACTAACTGCTAATTGGCCTACAAGCTTCTGGGAATTTTTATGTCTCACCCAACCACCCATCTCCTGGTAGTATTGGGATTCCAGATACGTTCTACTGAAGCTGGCTTTTATGTGGGTTCTAGGGATTCAAACTTAGCATTTGCAAACAGTTTTCCCACTGAGCTGTCTCCTTATCACAGCTTTGTCTTTTTAGTAATATTTGTATGAGCAAGTGTGAAATGGAATATTATTGGGGTTTTAATTTTCTAAGAGTAACAGTGACGGTTGTGACATGTTTCTATCAGCCATTTGTGTGTTTTCTTTGATGAACTGTCTATTAAAGACCTTAACCCATTTGCCTTCATGATTCCTGATACTGAGTGAAGAGCCCAGCCTGCCTTTGACTGAAAAGGGAAAAGTTAGAAATGAGCTTGCTTCTAAAATCATTTTGCAAAAAAATAAAAAATGAAAAAAAAAAAATAAAAAAATAAAATCATTTTGCTTCAGACAATATAGGGGCATATAAAACTATCAACATTTGACAAAAAAGGAAATAAAAACAATCATATCCTGTAATAAATAGCAAAACCCTTGGAGAGTGCCTGGTTCTTCTGCGACAATGATTGGGGTTGTGAGCAGAATAACTGAGTTGAGTGATGACATCTATCCATTTTCTGGTAGAAGAGGATGTCAAACTAGCTACTTACTACCTACTAAATCACATGCAGAGACAATGCTGCAACTAGTTGGCCAATACTGTGTTTTTGCTTTCCCTCTTTATACCAGGGTGGGTTTTTTTTGTATTTTTATCCTCTATTGATAAATATAAAATGGAATATGACTCAGTCCTCTTTCCTGGTTCCTGAATCCTGTTCCAAGCATTTAAAGCTACTGTGCTATAGGGACAATGTGCATTCGATGTAGCAAGCCTGTTCCTGAGGATCAGGCTAATGACCCTGGCCAAGAATTTGATCTTGGGAAGTCTCAAATCCTTTTGCTTTCCCCTGTTGTCTCTTCTCTTCAATAATACTTCCAAAGCAGCTGAGATCCATTTTCTAGAACCGTTGAGATTAATTGAAGCCAATAGTGTGAGGGAGCCTTAGTGCTTGAAGCCCACGTTTTCACCATTTTTCTGACAAGTGGTGAATGTAGCCCATAAGAAATTATCGCTTATTTTATTTCTTTTAGATTGTCCATACGTATTGGTTCCCATGTGTATTCTTTGACTGCTTTAGGTTAGTTTGTGCCAGATGGTCTTTCTGAGGAAATTACTGGATATGCAGTTGAAACTCTG
>LOJH01021707.1:0-20189 GCA_001685095.1 Ellobius talpinus
ATTGTACTGGATTGGCTGACCAGCTGATCTGGGTCCCAGGAGTCCTCCTGTCTCCCAGTATTGGGGTTATAGGCATGCACCACCATCGCTAGCATTTTTGTGAGTGCTGGGTTCTGACCTAAGGTCTTCATGCTGTGTAGCCAGTACCTTGCTACTCAGTTGTCCTCCCCACACCCTTTTTGCACTGACATGAGGCCCTGACTTTAGTCTAGAGCCAGTGCTTGAATGTTTTTTATGTTAATAATAGGTAATGGCTCAAAGAAATAAAAAGCCTCATGACCTTACATAATTTTATGAGGGGTTTGCCTCGCATTTTACAATTATGTTGTTAAATAAGCGTGGCCATAGCATAGAGTTTTTAGATTGCTCCACTCTGAGATTATCTCAACATAAGTAACTTAAAACTGAGTGTTTGGCATGAATATTGTAATATTCCTGAGCCAGGAGTGTTTCCTGTTTAAATTGTTATAATTGTAACTGGTTTTAACTGAAGGCTTTCCTCAAGTGCTTTGTGCTGGAATGGCTCTTAGGCTTTTCCTGTGTGGGGTGATAGCTCCCAGGAGGAGCAGCACTGAGAGGGAGGGGAGGGCAGCTTAAGAAACCTGTTTCCTTTGGGGGCAGAGTGTCTTCCTCCATTGGGTTGGTCTTCTCGGGCACCTAGTCCTGCTTGGCCCTTTGCACTGGCAGATCAGGTTCACATGTTGGGGTTCTGGGCTCAGCAGTCAATCAGAGCATCTTGTTATAATCACAAAGCCTCGAGGGTGCGCCCTGCTCCTCATGTGTTCCTGCTTTGGCCTTGGAGGTAAACACCTCTGCAGACATAAGCCCCCATGTGCCTAGGACACCTGGGCTCACATGGCCCATCTTTCTACCTTCCTTTCACATAGCCTTCAGTTTTAGGACAGCCACCACGATGTCCACTTCTCCATTAAAAATTGAAGGCCATCTCACTTTCCCCAGGAAAGACTCTTGGTGTGCATATCCACTTAAAAAAAAGACACAACAATCCTAATGTCATCTCCAGAGAAAGAATTGGTCTCCCCAGCTGCAGTGTGCCTGGTGTCTTGCAGCCTCCATAACTCCTCTGGATGCCCAGCACATAAGGAGGGTGAAAATGAACATTGTTGGCTTAAAATAAAAAATATCCCTAATGAAGCACTTTCAAAGGCTAATTTCTCCCTTCGGGGGGTGTTCTTCCTCTACACCTTAATTCTGATTGTTAGAATTCATATCTGGGGAAAACAGGATGTTTAAAACTAGGATGTTATATTCTCCATCCCCTCCTTGGCTTGCTTTAATAGTCAGGCCCATTAGTGTCTCCAGGGACATCCAGCCCATAATAAACATCCAGGGCAATGGAAGGCTTATGTAACCTCCCAAAGGAAGCCATATTATCTTGAATTTTTCAATGTAAGTATACAGCTGTTTTCGGGGACACTATTGCTCAAGTCCATGCTGGATTTAGCAGTGGGTTGAAATTTCCCAAACTGTTCTGCCCCCAAGTCATGCCCCTTGGGTCTTACACAACAATACCGTTCACTTGTTTGCACACCACGTAAGGAGTTTAATGAGCGCTTTCATTCTCCACTCCTTGCAGCAGTTTTCTTGGGGCCTTTGGGAATCAGAACTCCTAGTTTACTATTGGGACTAAGAGTGCTGGTTGCACGCATTCAGGGGACCAGGATTTAGATCCCAGCACCCATATAACAAGCTAGACATCCTGCATGTGACTGTAATCCAAGCTCTGAGAGTGGAACAGAGGGAAGCGCATCACTGGAGCTTGCTGACTTCTAACCTCTCTGATAAAATGAGATTTTTCAGGTTTAAGGAGAGACCTGTCTCAAAGGAATAGGTGGAGAGCCATAGGGGAGGATACCAGATGCCCTCTTCTGGCCTCCATGTGTGCCCAGAGGTATGTGTGTACGTGTGCACATAAATATTCACACACACACACACTAAATCTTTAGCAAGCTTAATATAGAAAAATAAAGAGAAAATTGGAAAGTATGCATATAATGATGTAAAGTATATTGATTCTTAGTATTTACTGAGTCATTGTTAATGTTTTAGGGGTGTGTGTGTGAATGCACACACAGGCACATGCACATAAGTACAGGTGCCTACAGAAGCTCGAGGAGGTCATCAGATCTGCAGCTAAGCATTAGATGATTAGGAACTGTCTGACACAGGTGCTGGGAAGTGAGCTCAGGTCCTCAGTGTCTTAGGATTTCTAGTGCTGTGACACCATGACCAAAAGCAAGTTGGAGAGGAAAGGGTTTATTTGGCTTACACTTCAGCATTCCTGTTCATCATGGAAGGAAGGTGGAATAAGAACTAAACCAGGGCAGGATCCCAGAAGCAGGAGCAGATGCCGAGGCCATGGAGGGGTGCTGCTTACTGGCTTGCTTCCCATGGCTTGCTCAGCCCACCTTCTTATAACCCAGAACCAACAGCCCAGGCATGGCACCACCCACAATGGGCTGGACTCTCTCCCCCATCACTAAATAAGAAAATGCCTTACAGCTGGATCTCAATGAACCATTTCCTCAGCTGAAGCTCTATAGCTTGTGTCAAGTTGACACAAAACCACCCAGTACACTCAACGAGAACAGTGCGTCTTCTGAACTGGTGAGCCATCTCTTCAGCCCTGTTCCTAGTCAGACTCTTCTCCTTTGCAAAGTCCCTGTCCCATCTACCCTCATATCCACCTGGCCAGACCTGCTAATTCAGCTCAGAGAATGGTATAAAGAACCTTTATGTCTT
The DNA here is from genome assembly GCA_001685095.1 of Ellobius talpinus. Lineage (NCBI taxonomy): Eukaryota > Metazoa > Chordata > Mammalia > Rodentia > Cricetidae > Ellobius > Ellobius talpinus. Next base: position 2,764 of record LOJH01021707.1, read on the forward strand.
CCTTTTTCCTTTTATTTTTGAGATTATAATAATTACATAATTTCTCTCCTTTCGTGGTCCATCATTCTCCTCTTTATTACTTTGTGTCAGGGTCTCTCACTGAACCTGAAGCTAAGGTGGTAGCCAGAAAGCCTCAGTGATTCCCGGTCTCTGCCCTTGGCAGCACTTGCACAACCAGAGCTAGGCTCAGCTTTTTATTTTTTATGGAGATGATATCCAAGTCTTCATCCACAGTAAGCATTTTTGCCCACATAGTCATTGCTTCAACCCCCACATCCACAGATTTTAAACTACAGGGTTTTATTTTTATTGTTGGTAACACCAGGAAAAATTATTTTCCCATTTGATGTTTGACTGATGGTGCCAGTGTTGGAAGCGTTTTCTTTTTGCTTGTTTTTTAAGGTAGTGTCTCGTATAGCCCAAGTTGAACTGGAACTTGTTATCCAGCCGGGAACAATGATTTTAATGGATGACCTTGAATGGATGTCCCCCCCCACTCCAAGCTGCTGGGGTTGCAAATCAATGCCAATGCCCCCCAATCCAGCTTCCTCTTCTGCTCTATACCACACTTGGCATCATTTTCAGACCCCTAGTCATGAGTCTGTCATATCTCACAGCCAATATTTTCTAAGTTTCTGCTGTGTAAGGCTTCTTGACTGCAATAGCTCATTTAGTGGCCATGCCCACACTGAAACCAAGCGTTAGAGCCTTGACCACATTTATACAGATTCTTCAGGAGCAGAGCTAGCGCCCAGATTCGTATCTGTCTTCTCTAAAGCCAATTCTCACACCAGGCTTATTATACTTACAAAGTAGGATAGTTCTACAGGCAAGCCCTCACGTTTATCAACCCCTTTAACAAACACCTCCATCTCTGCTGCCTAAATAACCATGGGTGGATGCAGCAGAGGGATTGCCCTTATGGAAGGGGGAAGCACCTATCCAGTCCTCAACTTCCTACTTTTCCCCTTGAGCTTCCTTGTGCTCTGTGGTTTTTAAATAGCAATTTAACCCCCACAGAGAGACCTCACCTTATACACCTTCTGAAAGTTGTTCCTCTGATTTGGGTGGTTTGGTTTAGTTTGTGCTTAACGTACTGGATGGATATACTCTGTAAGCACAATACTGGTGCCTGAGTTTGCAAAGGAAAACATGCTTCCATATAATCTTTTCCCTCATTTTTTCCTGTGGATATTAAAAAAATATATTCCACATGAGAAGACACATTTGCAGGGAGAAAAAAACACTTCCTAAAACCCCACGGAATTGCCGAGTGTAATAGTGGGTGACTACAGTCCTAGTTTAAGCACAGATCACGGGGAAAGACGGGTCCTGAGCTGGGCTGTGGATCACAGATCAAATTACAGTGGGAGGGGATGCTTATTCTAAAGCAAATCTTCTTCCTTCTGTAAAACATTGCCTATAAGTGTTCACCCCGGATAATGCAGGCTTTATGCATGAGCTTGGTACCTGGCCCTGTGTCACGTCCTCCTCCACTGCTTTCCTAGGGCTTTCTTCAGTATAATGAGACTGCCTGCTTTCCATCTTCCTCCCCTTCCCTTCTTTTCCATCTCCTCTTCTATTTATCTCCCCGTACCCATCGCTCTCTGTCTGTGTATATGTATTTATATGGTTTCCACGTACACGTGTGTGGATGTATGCACCTATGAGCCCACTTGCAGAGGAGTCAGAGGAGGGCATTGTGTGCCCTGTTTCATCATTCATTTTCAGCCTATTCTTTCACTGAATCTGGGTATAGCCTGGAAGACAGCAAGCTTCAGGAATCACCCTGTCTTCACCCCACTCCCCAGTCTTGAGGTTACAGACACTCGTGGCCACACCCGTTTTTGTTCATAGGTGCTGGGTCAGACCTTCAGTACTCATGTGACCCAGGCTGCTCCTAAACTTGCTACGTAGATGAAGATGACCTTGAACACCTGGTGTCCCTGCATTTTCCTCCAATGTGCTGGGATTATAGACACGTGCCATCATAGTAGCTTACGTTATCAGGTTTTAATGGCAGAATTTTAAACATTTTATTATATGCATATCGGTGTTTTGCCTGTATGTATAACTGTGTGCCACGTGTGTGCCTGGTGTCTACAGCCAGAAGAGAGGTAATTGGAGCCCCTGAAATTAGAGTTGCAGATGGTTATGAGCTTCCATGTGGGTCTTGGGATTTGAACCCCAGTGCTCTGGAAGAGCAACCAGTGCTCGTACCTGCTGAGCCATCTCCTCAGCTTCTAATGACAGAATTCTTTTAAAAAAAACTTTTGGGCTATAACATAAAAATTTTAAATAAAAGAACTGACTAAAGAAGCTTCCTAAAGCTATAGGATATTAAACAAAAATTCCCGGGCCAGGATAGGGTTCCCACAAGGCATACAGAACAGTTTAGGCAAATGTCACTGTGGTGGTTTAGCTAACAGAGCCACCTTATTGCTGAAGACACTGCATGACGTGATCACAGGGTATAGAGGAATCGAAGCTTTACCCTTGCTGGCTAGCCCTTGTAGACTTGGGACTTTAGCAAGACAGTGACAACTACATCTACTTAGATGCTTTGAATTTTCAAGAGAGATTGCTGACTGAAATTAACTCCCCCGGCAAACACTTTTAATTCCATTTAGCAGATGTTTTGAGCTAAGAGATGTCCCATGCTACTTAGTTCAACTGCTTGACAGTTCTGTGCCTGAATTTTTTTCTTTTTCTTTTATCTGTGAATCTCTATTTCTCTCTCATGGAGCCAAGAAGTTGCCACTGACACAAACCACCCCTCTATAAAAGAAGGTAACACAATTGCCTTTATATAAAAGTGAGAGTTAAGGACCAAGATCAGAGCAGAAAGAAGGACAGAAGGCAGTAGGCTGTGGCTACCTCTGTGACCTACTTATCTGCCGTAAAACATTTTCCCCAGATGGCTAACAATGGAGTTTCCTAGAGTCCCATCAACCAGCACCCACTCAACTGCTGGGAAGGAGAGACGTTTCTGTGACCACTGGTGTAGAGCAAAAAATAAAATAAAATAAAAGTAAATTTTACACCAATCAGAATGCAGCTTCAGGCTAAGGGTGGTATTGTTTTCACTGAGCACACTTCTACCTGGCAGACTGCTGAATGAAATTCAAGTTCTGTCAGCCATGCAGGAGAAATGACACTGTTAAGCAGATCTGAGGATGTGTGAAAGGATTAAGTCTGTATTCAGCAGGTCAACTGTTCGTATTAGCTTTGACAGACCATCTCTGAGTTTCTTACAGTGCCAGTGAGCAGACTCACGTACTGGGGAGAATTAGTTCATTTATTTTTTTGTTCTATTACACCAGTATTAAACCTCTGCTCTAGGACAGGGCATGGGTCTCATGGCCTGGGATGCAACAGTCAGGAAAATGAGACCAGTGCTAGCTAGTAATGTGATCTTGTCAGTGAAACTTGTTGTGGACACTATCTGAACGGCAGGCAGCCCCGTGGGGTTACTCTATGCATGGTAATACTTTTGTTATGAGAAATCTAACCCAACAAAGTTAGGGATCATAATCAAGTTAGAAAGTTGAAATTCAAGTAAAGGTTGGTTTGAACTCATTAGGAATTGTATGTGTGGTATGGGGGAGGGGAGATTGGAGAGAGATTTGCTTCTTGGAGTAGTAAATTCTCTGGCTTTTGGCTTCATTCTGTTTGGATGGCTGTGATTGTTTGAAAGTAAATGCCCCCGCAAGGGAGCGGCACTATTAGGAGGTGTGGCCTTGTGCAGTGGGTGTGGTCTTGTAGGAGGAAGTGCGTCACTGTGGCTTTGAAGTCTCATATGTATTCAGGATACTGCTTTCTGATCTATCTCCAGCACCATGTCTACCAGAAGGCCACCATGTCACACCATGATGATAATGGATGAAACCTCTGAAAATGCAGTCCCTCCAGTTAAATGGTTTTCCTTTATAAGAGTTGCTGTGGTCAAGGCGTTTCTCCATAGAAACCCCCACTAAGACAGGGCTCAACTTTGTTCTGTTGTCTCAGCCTTTTCAAAAGCCCCTGAGAACTCTCTTTATTTTCTGGATTTGGGGACAAGTGTGTTTACCTGAATGCCATTTCAGATGGCCATTCCATCCTCTCTCCCTGTTCTTCGGCAGGCCTGTGGCTTACTGCTTCAGCATTGAGCAAGCTACAGGTAGCCTGGAGGTGTCGGCCCAGCGGCTGCTTTCACATCTCCTAGTTACTCAGATGCAAATGCTATTTTTTTCAGGCTCATAAGTGGTTTATGTACACACACACACACACACGCACAGACACATAAAAAAATAAAAGAAATAATAGGCTTTATATTCAAGATGAAGATGAAAGACAGATTTTTGTCTTCTCTGTAGAGCATCATAAAACAACAAACAACACATGTTTAAGACACGGAGATAGTTAGCCTAAAATGTGAATTTCTCGTCAGTGCTGAAGAGTAGGGCTGTCAGCAGTGCAGGTTCAGCTGCCTGAGTGACCGAGTGGAGCCACAGCAGACTGCTGCCTACGCCTGGGTGGTCACATGCCATCTACTCTTCCACAGTGACAGCATTCTATTGGCTGATCAGTTTTCCCATGGGCATCCGCTGGGGCAAATTGTTCTCTAGGCACATTACCTTCTACTTTGAAGTATGAGTTTATGACTATAGAGTCCACTATGACCTGCAAATGACAGAAAGTGTGCTCTTTGTCTTTCTGACTCTGACTTAATCCTCTTAATATGATCATCTCCAGTCACATCCATTTTCCTACAACTGACAGAACTTAATTTTCTTGATGGCTGAAAAGAATCCCATTGTGTAGGCAGAGCACATTTTTTCCTCATCTATCCTCCATTGTTGGGCAGCTAGGTCGGTTCTGAAACTTCGAAAGTATGAATTGTGTGCAAGAAAACATGGATGGGATTGATATGGGATTCCCCTCCGTATGCTATGAATGTTTTATTACCATTGGTTGATAAAGAAGCTACTTTGGCCTATGGCAGGGCAGAACAGAGGTAGGTGGGGAAACTAAACTGAATGTAAGGAGAAAAAGGGCAGAGTCAGGCAGATGTCATGTAGCTACCGAAGGAGAAAGACTCCAGAACCTTACCAGTAAGCCACAGCCTTATGGCATAGATGAATAGAAATGGGTTCATTTAAGATATAAGAACTAGCTAGGAATATGCCTGAGCCATTGTCTAAACAGTGTTGTAATTAATATAGTTTCTGTGTGATTATTTGTGTCTGGGTGGCTAGAAAACAAAAGCACAGTCTCTGTCTACATGTGATGTGTGTGCATGTCTTTGATACCTGTGATATGTTGGCCTAGAATCTCTTTGTTTCTGTACCCTATGAGGTGAAATCTCAGCTGGAGCTTTTGGCTGAGAGCAGGCCCCCAAAATCTTCAGTGTATTGAGAAAGATCCAGCATTTGTTACAGCATTCTTCAGATTGTCTGATCTCTTTAGTTCTTCACTAATTTCTACAGATGGTATGGCCAAATCTGCTGAATCTTCCCACTTAGGGTTCAACCTGTCACTTACATCGTCTCCCTGACAGAGGGTGAGATCAGTGAATGGGGACCACTGTCTCTAGAAACTTCCAGCAGGAATTGACAAAGGACCACTTCCCACATGTCACATAGTCACCTGGGAAAGCTCAGAGTGAAAGCTGTCACTTCAGAGAATACCTGTTCAGAGTGTTCTTCCGAGAACCCCTGACATCCCGGTCCACTCAGACACCAGGAATCTCACCACTGAGGCCATGCCAAGTCCCAACTGCCCATATCTGGTAACCCGAATAAAGGATATGTGCTCTGTAGAATAGAATGGCCAGATGGGAGTGGGATGGGATGGTTAGGACAAGATTTAATGTCCTGGATTCAGCTTACCAAAAAATGAGGCTTCAGTTTTTCAAAGCTACAAAATCAAAATGTGCTGGCTATTTTATGTTTGGTAGCACAATTTCCTTGTTCAAATTAAAGACTAATTTGAGTCTTGTTCATAATGTGCCTTGAGTCATTGACCGTGTTGAAGTTTTAATCTGTCTTCATCATGAGTGTAGTAATATTTTTCCACTTGGTTTTTCAAGTATTAGATGATAAAATTAAACAAATCAACATGCTACTTAACTTTAATATTAAACATTTATAGTGGCATGCTACTGCTCTCTGATTCTGCGTTTGGTCCCTGGTGACTTTGGGAAGCATTGGCCTTGGCATATAATACAACCACTATATCATAACTCTATATCAGGCATCATTGCAATGTCACCATTCAGTTTCTAAACTTGTCTGTGTGTGCTTAATCATGCCAACTTGAAGAAGTGACTTTCCTGACCACCTTCATGCCATGCTTTTCCCAGAGGACATGGACTTACACTGTCACGTGTCCTAAAGACAGTATCCTTGTGTGCTTCAGGCAGCTACAAGGTATCACCATTTCTGGTGTACAAGTAATCAAAAGCTCAGGGGTGATTAAATCTGGGGACCATGGGAGCAGAGCCCCTGGGATGCTGGGTGTGGCTTCTGGTTTACTGGGGTCTAACTTATCACTTTCAAAAATAATTTATTTTATTTTCTGTGTATGTGTATGTACATGTGCCTGGGTAAATTCTGTGCACTACATACAGGCAGGAAATCATGGAGGTCAGAAGAAGGCATCAGATCCCTGGAACTGGAATTGCAGGTGGTTGTAAGCCACCATGTGGGTGTTGGGAATCGATCCCGGGAACTCTGCAAGAGCAGTATGTTGAACCATCTCTCTAGCCCCTTATCTCTGAATGTTGGTTGCTTTTCTTGTTTCTGTGACAGAATACTGACAAAAGCAACCTAAGGGACAAAGCGTCTCTCTTGGCTCACAGTGAATATCATGGTGGCAGGATCCTGAGGCAGCTGCTCAGGGTGCACCTGGAAGCAGAGAGATGAATGCCAGCCCTCGGTTCTTTTTCTTCTTTTATTCAGCATAGGACCCCAGACCTTGCATAATGCTGCCAATGTGCATAGTGTATCTTCCAAGCTCAGCTAGTTAGACTTTTCTGGATCCCTTTAACAGTTTCCATGGTAACTTTAAGTTCGACCATGTTGACAGTCATTACCCATCACATTCTTGTAGGAGCTGTAGAAATGGCTTTCTGAGAGACCTGTGCACAAGCCTTGGCTGAGTGTGAAGCTCCAGAGCACAGGAGTCTGGCCTTGAATCCTCTGAGCTGTGTTCTGTTTGCCTTGACAAAACACTGGTCTGAGTGGCTTATCAGCAGCAACAGACATTTCTTTTTTCCTTCCTTCCTTCCTTCTTTCCTTCCTTCCTTCTTTCCTTCCATCCGCCCTTCCTTCCATCCATCCATCCGCCCATCTGTCTCTGTCTGTCTGTCTTTTTTTTGTTTTTCAAGACAGAATCTCTCTGTAGCTTTGTAGCCTTTTCTAGTACTTGATCCATAGACCAGGCTGACCTTAAACTTACAGAGATCCTGCCTGTCTCTTCCTCTGCCCCCCGATTGCTGGAATTAAAGATGTGTGCCACCACAGCCCAGCTCAGACATTCGTTTCTAACAGTTCCACAGTCTGGGAAATCTTGAGATCAAGCGAAGAGATATTCCTTTTCTGGAAAACACCCCCTCTATCTGACTTTGAGGAAAAGAAAGACAAGAGGTAGGGAGCCTTATAATGCTGCAGTTTAGAATAATGAGGGAGCATAAACTTCCTGATCCCATGTAGTCTAGATTGTCTCCTAAAGCCCCTTCCAGACTCCCACCCTTGTAAATCTGAAGGAGTCAGGGAGGGGGAGGTAGCACATACTCTATCAATATTTGACAACTTCAGTCTGTGCCTGGCTATCGGGAAGACCTGGGGAGATAATTACAGGAGTCACTTCAATCTTTTAGTAACATGCGTGTAATAATGATAGATACTCTGAGGAGCCGTGAGGATAATATGAAGACAAGGAATTCAGCATGGTTATCAGAGTCCAGACATCCCTAGAGTTGCCTTCTCGGATTGTTTTGAACAGGTAGATTAATAAAAGAAAAGTTAGGGGCCGAAGTTTATCACCTTCCTTACAGTTTGACAAGCTTGCTTGGCTTTAGATTACAATACCAAATGAAATTGGCAACCTTGATAACTCTACACTGGCCTCCAGAGTGGCCAGGTTTGCGCAAAAACTCCATTCATAGCCTCACTGCTGAGGTGTAGAGGCGAAGTGTCCCCTGAGGGCTTATGGATTGAATATTTGGCCTCCAGAGAGGAGTTCAAAATTCTTGGGGGTGGGACTGATCATGTGGTCTCTGCCCTAATCCGCAACTTAGTGGGATTTTGGGGAGTTGGTGCAAATGCGAGGATGAGGCCTAGTGGGAAGAAGCTGGTCCCTGGGGATGATCATTTGAGGATAGATTTGTTAGCAGCCTCTTCCTGACACCACTCCAGGACTGACTTCTCCCTTTCTTTCTTCCCACTGAACCCTTCTGCTGTGCTAGTCCTGATTTGTCGCAGACCTAAGGACAGTGGACCATGGGCGGGAACTTCCAAACTAAAAGCTGCTGGCCGAGACGAATTGAATACTTGAAGCTGATTATGTCTGCTATTGTATCTTAGCAATGGAAACACGCAGAGAACTTGAAACAGAAGGAAGCAGATGCTTCCCAAGGGAGTAAAGGAAGAGCTGAGGGGAATGTTGGCATCTCTATAGTTAAGTTCATCAATGGAAACCATCTCCTATCTCTCCTGAAGATGAAGAGTGGGGGTGTCTACAACTGGAAACACCTACCAGCTCTGTGAAAATACTTAAAGTAGCAAAATGTATTAAATGTTATCTATGTCTGATATTGGAGATTTAAAAGGAGATTAAGACTGTGCTAAGGTGTCATTCAGGGTGCACAGAGCCCCCACCCCACCCCATTGGCTTTGTAATGCTGTTTGATGCTACCACTTTTGGGGACTGAAAGTCAAATCATGCCATTGGGTAGGTGTTTTAGGTACAAGCTAATTTGTGTTCATGACAACTTTGTCAAGCCAATGATTCCTTTAAAAGGGAAAACCCTGCCTTATGTGTCTTTATCCTTCCCATGGCACCATGCAGCAACTTTGCCAATAGTTATGACACGGACTGTTCATTTAGCTGGGCACTTTTGGTCTAATGATTCCATTTGGACCTTTCAGAAGCCCTGAGAGAGAGGGAGAGAGGAAGTGAAGAGAGCAGTCACCTCATTTCACATTCCAGTGTATTGAGACCCAGAACAGTCATGTGACCCGTCTAGCTCACAAAGCATAGTGCCAACATCTGATGCTAGACCTGCAATGTAGGTCACCGAACGCTGATGCAACACATTCTTTCCAGTAATAACCATCTTGAATTTTTATCTAAATGCAGCAGAACCAATTGATGTATGTGTCACCCTGGAATTGCTTGCACATTTCATAAGATAAACACTTGAAGGGGTCTAAAGCTCTCAGTGGTTTTTACTGATTCTTCATCAACTTCTCAGAAGGAGGTAGAACTTGCAATTTAAAAAATTACAGCATTTTATATTTACTTATTATTTATTGGGGTGAAGATGGCATTGTTGCAGCTTGACTATGGAGGACAGAGAGCAACTTGGGGGAGCTGGTTCTCTCCTTCCAACGTGTGAGTCTTGGGGATAGAACCCAGGTCCATCATGTTGGTGGCAAAGAGCCTTTGCATGCGGAGCCATCACCCTGGCCCTGTAGGAATTTAATGATCATTATAAATGTAGTTGGTTTGCATGTAACATAGACTGTGCCCTGTGCAGTTGCTTAGAGAGAGGGCATGACCGCTAAGAGGACAGAAAAGCCTGGTGTGTCTTGTAGTACGTTTCCAATAGATAGTAGAGAGGAGTCAGCAAGAATAAAACTGCTGAGTGTTTGGGGGCTTTTGGGGGCTGTGGTCACTGCTAAGAGGAAGGCTGAGTCTGATCACAGGAAGAATTCATGGTTCTCTAAACTGTTCTTTCACGGCATACAAAAAACAAAAGAGGCCGAGGAAAATAAGTAGTATCCCAGACCATGATTTCACCAAATTATCCCGTCATGATTCCCATGGCCCTTCATTCATTTTCCAAAATGTTATTAGAGTATGTGTCACTCTCCTCACCGTTGTAACAAAATATCTGGCAAAGGCAATGTGAAGGAGCAAGGGTTTATTTCAGCTCACAGTAGTTAAAAATGGCTAACACAATGCATGATAATTCAATTGCTTACCTGCCTAGGATGCACCTTATTTATTTATTTGGTGGATTTTTTTTGTCTTTGAATTTTATTATTTTGATCATTATGTGTGAGGTGTGTTCCTGTTTGGATTGAATCTGTTTCTAGTTCTCTTTTTATGCTCTTTGTGTCTTTTATGTCCATGTTTTCCCTCATGTTAACAGTATTTTTAATCCATATTTTCTGTTATATAATGTGGATTCCTGGCCTCCTTTCCCTTTCTCCTCCCTAATTCTTGTTCTGCCTAAGTTGGGGCTTCCTGCTCCCATAGCTCCCACAGTCGTCTTCAATCCTTGTAAGGCATTTTGCTTTTTGTTCTGTTGACGGCATGGTTCAAGCACTCTGTCTTTGAGCTCAACTGCTGTCCCTTCCGTTGGATCAAGCTGGATGCTGAAGCTTTCGACCACTTTGGATTTGTTTCCTCTAACCGCAATATTTGCAGGCTTAAGAATTTCCGTTTTTGTTGTTGTTTCTTTGTTTCTGTTTCTTTGTCAAATTTATTACCTGTTTCTGTGTTGTTGCTCAAATTTCATTTAACTTTTTTGTGTTTGTATCCTGAAGTTCACTAAACTTTTTAAAGGGAATAGTCGATATTTGTTCTTGCCATTTCACAAGAGTATCTTCCTCCCTGTCTGTGTCTCTTTCTGTCTTTTCTCCCTTTTATCTTTCTTCTCTCCCTTCCTCTCTTCTTCCCTCCCTCCCTCCCTCCTTCCCTTCTTTCCTTCTCATTAGAATCACTCACCCATTAAGATTTTAAGAATTACATTGAGTCTGTGGTTTGCCTTGGATATTATATATTTTAGCATTATTAAGTTTGCCAGTCTGTGAAAACAGATGTTTATATGTATCTATGTCTTATTATAATTTGTTTTATAGTTATCATTCCAGAGGCTTTCCTTCCTTAGTTAAGTTTCTTGTTTGGTGCTATATTCCTTTTGATGGTGTTGAAAATGGGATCATTTAATTGAGTTCACTTTCAGATAGTTGTGAAGATATCAAAACACCACTGACTTTCATCTCTTAGTTTACAGAACTTGTTTAAACCCACCTAACAACACCTAACAGATTTATAAAGTATTGTGTGTGTGTGTGTGTGTGTGTGTGTGTGTGTGTGTGTGTGTGTATAATGCCATCTGCAAATGCAGGTCAATTTAATTCCCCCATTTATTTGGATTCCATTCATTTATTTTTCCTGCCTAATTATTTTGGCTGGGACCTCCAGTGCTGTAATGAGGGAAAATGGAGACGGTAGGTGCTCTCACTATTGTTTCTGGTTGAGGAAAAGCTTTTACTGCCCCCTTTGCTTATGTTGCTGTGATATTTTCATATGTGGCTTTTATTGGATGGAGATGACTTTGTTCCTGGTTATTGAGACTTTTAGTTTAAGAAACATTTAATGTTATTAAATGTCACTCTCATTCATCAAAATGATTATGTGATTTCACCCTATATTCTGCTAATACACATCATGTTGACTGGTCTTCACATTTGACCATTTCTTGTGTGGTGGTTGATTCCCCTTTATTAATCTGTGTGATCCTTTGAATGTACACTCTTAATTGCTTGAAATCTCTTAAGTAGTTTCATATTCATAAGGGCTATTGGTCTTTATATTTGCATGGTGCTAAGGGTGCAGGCCAGTGGTGGATTGCTTTCCTAACATATGTAAATGCTCTCAGTTTGATCCATGGCATCATTAAAACTTTTGTCTTCTGTTGGATCTTTAGCTGGCTTTGCTATCTGAATAGTGCTGGACTAAGATGAGATTAGGAGTGATTGGTCTTCCTCAGTTTTGGAAGGTTTTGATATCAGAATCCTGTTCTTTAAAGTCTGGGAGGCAACACAGGTACTTTGTTATTGCTCTTGGTTGTCAAGCAGAACTGATGAGGAGACCTGATCGCTGAAGACACCACACTTTAGTTACAAGATATAGAGAAATCAAGGTGGGATTTTTAATAATTCATAACCCTTTGCTGGACTTATCATTTTGCCCACACTTTGTTCTCTGCACCACAGTGAACAATTTATTGGACTTGCTTCATGCCCTGCCAGGTGGCTCGCTCATCCCTGTTTCGTTAACAAATGCTTGGGAGATGCTTTCTTATTCCTTTGTTAAAAACATCTTCAGCTGAGCCTGCCTTTCTCCCGACTCTCTGTTTTGGTGTCTGCACAGTGGTCAAGTCAGTTTGCATCCCTTATTCCCCACAGTCTGGCCTCAGGCAGACCACATGAGTCACCCCAGTCCAGCAATCCCAGCAGCCTCCTTCAACTCTTTTCCTCTCTGTGGAATATAAAGGCAGCTGAAGAGTTGTCTTCTTGTTCTGCACTGAGTGGGAGGTTGGAGGAGGCTGGGGAAGGAAGCAGTGTCTACCAGATAAACCCAATCCACTCCCTCCGTTTCTTCCTGGGCCCATCATAGTTGTGATGAGAAAAGTGGCCATTCTCTGAGGACTCCTGCACATGGAATGCACAGACCAATCCTTTCACTCCTCGGTAGAATTCGAAAACTTAGACACCGCATTGGCTTTGTAGTCCTGTGGAGGACAGAGACCCTCTTTTCATTCAACTCGGAGCAAGCCAATGGGGTTTCTAAGCTTTCAAATTCTACCTGGATATGAAAGAATTGGTCTGTGCTTTCCATGTGCAGGGGTCATCAGAGAGCGGCTACCTAGATCAGTTAGAGTATTCTGAAGCAACCAGTATTCTTTGAAGCCTCCTTGGAAAATTTGGGACACTAGAGAATCAAAACTCCTTCACTCCACCAGACGATGGGTCTTGTAGGTCTTCTTCCTATCTGCATGGAGCCAATGGTCTTTGACAGGAGTAACTCAAATTTTTCTCCTAATTTCCACACATTTTGTTTGACATTTTCTCAGGATGCAGGAGACTTTTCATTAATCATTCCTTCTCCCTCAGAAGGAAATTGTTAATTGGTGTATTTATTGGGAAAGGAGATCTGTGGTCTTCTGCCCCATCATGCTGCCATTGGAAAACTGGTCCTGTCTGGTTTGGGGTGATTATAAGTAAGAAGTCGTTGTGAACATTTTTTATAAGTTTTGTGTGTCCCTAAGCTTTCTTTTCTTTTAATCAAACATGTGATCCCTAACGATGACTTCAGAACATAAAGGTAATAGAATATCTATTTGTGTACTCCTATGCGTTTTCCATCTTGAGCAGTTGAGTTATAGAAAAATCATCAAGAAATACCTTTGAGGAATTTGAGGACTGAGAGATGGTTAAGTATTTTGAAACATGTGGCCTGTAGTTATGTTCCCAGCATCCATGTTGGATATCTCACAACCAGCTACAATTCCAGCTCCAAGGATCCATTGTCTCCAAAGGCACTGGCACTCATACATACACACCCTACCTCCAAATATATACACAATTACTTTAACAATATTTTTATTTTTAAATTAAAATTATATTTCTTATATATTTATAATTATATAAACATCCTCTCTCCCCTTCTCTTGTCCCCTTTACTCTCTCCAAAGCCTTCCATGTACCCCTTGCCCTCTCTCAAATTCATGGCATCTTTAGCTTTAATTGTTGTTATTTTGTGTATGTTTGTATATTCCTATATATTTATCCATAAATAAATATAAATACAACTTCTCAGTCTGCACAATGTTACCTGTATGTATATAATCTCAGCACTGTTCACTTGGTATTGGATAACCAACTGGAGAAGACAATTTTTTCTACTCTCAGCTCTCCCTAGCTGCCTGTAGCTCTTTGTCTAGGGTTAAGGCCTTATAAGTTTTCTCCATTCCATCTTAGCATGTCCATTGATGTTGTCATCATCATCATCATCATCATCATCATCATCATCATCATCATCATCCAGCATCTTCATTGTTCTTATCTCGTTTAGACAGCCATGTTGGTGAGACCTTATGGGTGTAGCTTCCCCTACATTTCTAGGATACACAATCCCAGGGCAAACTTCCTGTTCCTCTAGTTCTTTCAGTCTTTCCTCTCCCTCTTCTGCTGTGACCCCTGAGCCTTAGGGGAAGGAATTGATGCACATCATTTCAAAAAATATCTTTAAAAAGAATAAACTTCTGTGAGCCTGTGGAAACCCCAAATAAACAAAAAATACAAAAATGATTCATTATGGTTATAGTACATGAACAAAAGAAGTGAAAGTGTTTGGATTTATTTAACTAGAGATAATAAGATGCCCAGCAGGATCCTGGGAAACTCTCACAGGGAGTATTTATCTTGAATTTATCTTAGCACATAAATATGGATTGTGTGTGGACTGGGTATTAGACACCAGGACTTTGGTGACAGATAATCATGAAGATGAGCACAAAGCCTGGCAAAGGTGACTGGTGGGAGTGGGAGACTAGAGCTCAGTACCTTAAGCATTTGTGTCAGTACCCGATGAGACTGTCATGAAAGCATGCTCTCGGGAAATATCTGGTCCTCAAAGTGGAGTATAACTTCCAAGGGAGGCTTCTGGGAGGAGGTTTACATCCACTCTTACTCTGAGGGATAGGCTGGGCAGGAAAGAGTTGATGGAGTGTGGGGCACAGACTGTAGAGACCAATGGAGTAGCACATGCAGTGGTATGGAATTCCAAGGAAGGGTGAAATCATCGGGACAGGAAGGTTTTGAGTGCTGGAAATAAGACAGGTGTTTGGGTACATTACAGAAATTTGAAGATCTTTTGAGTCATGCTAAATAATTTGACAGTGGACATATATGGAAATGGTTATAGGTTGTCTTATACTGGGTTGGTTTAAAAAAAAGTGAAACCATAAAAGCATTGGAGGAATATACAAGAATAGGAAAAGAGGATCACAGAGATGGTCCAGTGGGTCCAGGCCATGAAACCTGATGACCTGAGTTTGATCTCTACCAACTACATAATGGAAGGAGAGAACAAGCTGTCCTCTGACCTCCACCTCCATACTACTGCTGTGACGTGCTTGTATGTGCACACACACAAATAAGTAAATAAATACAATAAAAAGGAGAGAGAAAGATCTGAGCAGGAAGGCTGAGCAGGAAGGTGAGACTAGATTAGCATGTGGTTATTAGAATAAAGGAAAGTGACGATTTAAAAATATTTATGACATTGCTGTCTGACAACCTCAACC
Source organism: Ellobius talpinus (assembly GCA_001685095.1). Taxonomy (NCBI): domain Eukaryota; kingdom Metazoa; phylum Chordata; class Mammalia; order Rodentia; family Cricetidae; genus Ellobius; species Ellobius talpinus. The sequence goes on from LOJH01021707.1 coordinate 18,071, forward strand.
AAAAGTCTTTCACCTAGAGGAGGAGACTCATTCACTGAGCACAAAAACACAGAAACATCAGTGGCATCAGCAAAATCAACAACAAAAAAAAGAGTCCAGAGGTCTGATGGGGAATCCAGGTCACAGTGTATTCAGTGACCGTAGCCACCAGGACATCTGCAGAGGATGGTAAGGCAGACTTGGGCTTCTGGTTAGCAGTGTCTCCTTGCTGACTCCCAGCCTGCAGGGGTCTCTGAGGCAGCCCTGCCCTCTGAGAGTTCCTGATGATTGTCAGTCTCTTATTTGCTTGCCATTTTTCTCCCTTTAATGTGGCACACATAGATTTTTATGTGCCCCTATTTCACCCACATAACTCTTTTGTTGCCATGGAGATCAGCTTCAATTTTCTCCCATTCTGGCAATTGTGATTTTATAGTCTCCTTCCTTCACAAAGATAAGCCACCTCAGATTTATTTCATGTGGATGCCAGAAGTTGACCTCGTTTGAGGCACAGACAACCTTTATCTCAAGACAATGCAGCTGTTATTTACTGTACCTGATGTCATTTTGATTTCTCTCTGTGAGATCAATTTCCAATACAATTTCTTTTAGCTTTTGCATACCTTATAGAGTTTGGCAAAGGACTAGAGTTTAATAAGCCTATGAGGCTAAATTCTAGGTCTGCTCAGAGGCCAAGGGAACTGTTAAAGATGTGAGAAACTAACCCTGAAGCCACAACCTCCACAGGAGTAGGTACCAGGGAGCCATCGCCGAGGGAGCAGGCCCAAGCCAGAGACCTCTGCTGGACTGGGCACGAGTGAATCGGCAACCTGCAAGGTAGCAGTCCTGAGTCAGGGACCTCTGTAGAAATAGGCCTGAGACAGCAACCTCCACAGGACCCAGGTACAAGGGAGCACCTGCCAAGGGAGCAGGCCTGAGCCAGAGAACTCTGTGAAACTGGGTGCCAGTCAGGGACCTCCAAGGGAGCAGGCCTGAGTCAGGGACATCTGTGGGAGCAGGCCTGAGCCAATGACCTCCAAGGGAGCAGGCCTGAGCCAGTGACCTGAGTCAACTGCCTCATCTGGAGAAGGCCCAAGATAGTGACCTCCATAGGAGCAGGCTTGAGCTAGTGACCTCCACTAGAGCATGCCCAAGGCAATGACCTCCACAGCAGCAGGTATAAGGAAGCCACCACTGAAGGAGCAGGCCCAAGCCAGAGACCTCTGTGGTCCCTGCATGAGTCAGGACCCTCCAAGGAAGCACGGACAAGCTAGAGACCTCTGCAGGACTGGACCCAAGCCAGTGACTTCCATGGGAGCAGGCAGAAGCCAGGGACATCTACAGGAACAGGACTGAACCAGCGACTCATGCTGGAGCAGGCTCAAAGTAGCTACCTCTGCAAAAGCAGCCCCAAGCAAGCAAACTCCATGGGAGAAGGACCAAACAACCCTGGTATTGCAGAACAACCCCTGGGAGTGCTGAGCAACTTCCAGGAACACCAAGTAACCTCTGGGGTGACTGAAACCATGACCCTGACTGCACCACATGGAGCAACCATCTGAGCCTTGGATCCACTGGCACCTGGAAGATTGATCAACAGACACACAGCCCCAACTATACCAATCAGAAGAAAAGATAGGTAGACAAGATAAGAATACACCTAACACCACAAAGAGCAACATGATACCAATAAAAACTAGTGGCCCTGCAACAGCAAGACTTAAACAACCAAATATACATGAAGCAGAAGAATATGACATAAAAATAATTTAGGAGAATGTTTGAGGCCCTTAAAGAGGAAATGAAAAATTTCCTCAAAGAAATGGGAGAAAGACCAAAAATTGGAAGAAATCAACAAATCCCTCAAAGAAAACCAAGAAAAAGCAATCAAACAGATGAAARAAACGATTCAAGACTTGAAAAGAAAAATACAGACAATAAAGAAAACACAAACCAAGGAATTATAGAAAAGGAAGTTATAAGAAAATTATCAGGAACCAAAAATGCAAGCATAAACAGCAGAATACAAGACATGGAAGAGAGACTCTCAAGTGCCGAAGATACAATATAGGAAATAGACACAATGGTGAAAGAAAACATTAAATCTAACAAAAGCTTAACACAAAATATCCAGGAAATA
>LOJH01021708.1:0-10429 GCA_001685095.1 Ellobius talpinus
ATATAATCTAAAATTAAAGATACTTTTTACTTTTTTCTTTCTAATTTGTATCTGGATTTTATTCATTTGTCTTGTTACTGTATCTAAGAATCCAACTACTACATCAAATGAGTATAGAGAAAATGACCAACCTTGTCATGTTTGTGATTTTAGTAATTTTTTTTAATATCTGTACATTATAGTTGGTATTGGCTATGCATTTGCTGCTAAATATCTTTAGTGTGTTGAGGTACATCCCGTGTAATCTCTCATTAAGAGGTTTAGGAATTGTCAAAAGCCTGTTCTTTAAGAAATGAACACACATTTTTTTCTTTCAATTTGTTCACATGGTGAATCACAATAGTAGATTAATATATGTTGACCCATACCTGCATTTCTTGCATAAAGCATACTCGATCAAGGAAGATATTTAGAAGTTTTCTTGGATTTGATTTGCAAGAATTTTAATAATTTTTGTGTCCATGATCATAAGGAAAATTGTTGTTGTGGTTATTGGGTTTTTACATGATTTTGGTATCAGAATAAATGTGGTCTTGTAAAATGAGTGTGGCAATTTTCTTTCTGTTTAGATTTTCTAAATAATTTGAAGAGTATTGGCATTAACTCCTTAAGTCTGGTAAACTGTGGCAAAACCATCAGGCTCTCAGTTTTGTTGTAGCTATTGTTTGTTTATTTTTGTTTTTTCTTTGGAAATTTTGATTAATAATTATATTTCAATAGGAGTTAGGCCTGTTAAAATTTCTAATCAGATCTTGATAACTTTGGGAAGTGATATGTATTGAGAAAATTATCCATTTATTTAGGATATTCCAGCTTCCTTGGGTATAAATTTTTAAAGAATTCCCTTAAGATTCTCTGAAATTCCTTGGTGTCTGTTGCTATGTTCCCCTATTTATTTCTAATTTTATTAATTTGGATCTTATCTCTCTGCCTTGTAGCTAAATTAATAAGTATTTGTCAATGTTACTGATTATCTTGAAGAATCATCACTTTGTTTTATTGTTTTTTTGTACTGTTTGTTTTTGTTTCTATTTTATTGATTTCAGCCCTGAGTTTGACTTTTCTTTCTTTGTACTCCTTTTAGGAGTGATTTCCTCTTTTTGCTCTAGAGCTTCCAGATGTGTGATTAAGTGTTTAGTTACTAGTATGAGATTTCTTCAATATTTTTTATGTAAGAGCTTAGTGTTATGAACATGCTTAGAATTGCCTTCATTGTATGACCTACATGTTTGTATGTTGTATATTTATTTTATTGAATCCTAGAAATTCTTTAATTTATATATTAATTTCTGTTTTGACCTCTTTTTCAGTAGTGAGATGCTCAGTTTCCAGGAGTTTGCAAGCCTTCTATTGCTTCTATTGATGATATCTAGCTTAAATCCATAGTAGTGATATAGGATGCAGGATGTTATTTCAATATTCTTGTATATTTTGAGATTTGCTTTCTGTCAAGGTATGTAGTCGATTTTTGATAGATTTATGTGAGGAGGTGAGAATAAGGTATGTTCTTTTGTGTTTGAGTGAAGTGTTCTGTAAATATGTGTTAGGTCCATTTGGTTTAGAATGTCTGTTATCTTCAGCATTTCTATGTTTAGTTTTATCTCCATGACCTAACCATTGGTGAGAGTAGAATATTAAAGTCTCCCACTATCAATGTGTAAGGAACAATATGTGATTCAAGCTGTCGTAGTATTTCTTTGAAAAAACCTTGGGTACCCTGTGTTTGGGGCATAGATGTTAAGAATTGAAATGTCATTTGGAAATTTTCTTTGATCAGTATGTAGTGTCCTTCCCTATCTCTGTTAGTTAGTCTTGGTTTGAAGTCTATTTTGTCAAATTTTAACAGTGGCTATCCCAGCTTGCATTTTAGTTCCATTTGCTTGGAATATTTGTCCAACCCTTTACCCAGAAGAAATGTGTATACATATCCTTGATGTTGAGCGGTGTGTCTTAAATGACAAAAATAAATAAATAAATAAATAAAATAAAATAAAAAAAAATAAATGGATCCTTTTTTGGCATTTATTTTCTTAGTCTCTGTCTTTTTACTGGAATTTGAGAACATTAATCTTGAGAGATATAAACATGCAGCATTATTTGAGTCCTATTATTTTGTTGTTGTGTTATGTGTATATATGTGTGTACGTATTTCCCCTCTTTTGATTTTTTGATGTGGGATTGTTATTTTAAAATATCCTTGAATTTTCTTGACTGTGGTTAACCTCCTTAGGTAAAGTTTTTTTTTCTGGCACCTTCTGTAGGACTGGGTTTTACATAGATAGATATTTTAAATACATAGATATTGCTGTAATTTGGTTTTATTGTGGAATATTTTCTTTTTTCATCTATTTTAATAGAATGTGTTGTTGGGTATAGTATTCTGGAACCACAGCTGTTATTTCTTAGGGTCTGTGAACACCGTTTCAGTTCGTTTTGGCTTTTAAAGTTTCCATCAAGAATTCAGGTACTATTCTAATATGTCTTCCATTATATGTTACTTGATAATTTTTTCTTGTAAGTTTTAATATTCTTTCTTTGTTCTGTATTTTTAGTGTTTTCATTATTATGTACCAAGGGTAATTTCTTTTCTTGTCCAGTCTATATGGTGTTCTGTTTGCTTCTTGCAATTTGAAAGGTATTTCATATAGGGTATGGCACTTTTATTCTATGATTTTGTTGAAAATATTTTCTGTGCCTTTATCCTGGGTTTCTTTTTCCTGCTCTATTTCATTTATTCTTAGTTTTGGTCTTATAATAGAGTCCTGTATTTCCTTCATGTATTGTCCCAGAGATTATAGATTTAACATTTCATTTGATCAAGCTATTTCTTTGTTGCCTTCAATTCCTGATATTCTCTTTATCATATATTATAATCTGTTTATGAGGCTTGTCTCTGAAGTTCCTCTTTGAGATCCTAAATATTTCCTAAGTTTCCTTCCATTTGGGTTTTCTTTATTGGTTCCATTTTCACTTTCAAGTCTTGAATAGTTTCACTCATTTTCTTCTATTCTTTGTGTTTCTCTAGGCCTTTTATTGGCTTTATTCATTTTCTTTTAGAGGAAATTTATCACATTTATAAAGGCTATTTTAAGGCCTTTATCTTGTACTTCAGCTATGTTAAAATATTCAACATTTCAATGTTAGGGTTGCTGGCCTCTAGTGGAGACATATTATCATGGATGGTGTTGATTTTGTCTTTATGCTTGCATCAATGCTTTTGGTTTGCGAAGACACAATCTTAGGTTCTGGTATCTGGTCTTGTCTCTGTTGGGTGCATGTTTTCTTCCTTGGTTTCTATTGCCTTTTCTGGTTCTTCTCATGAACTCCTGATAGGTGTTTCCAGATGTATTGTGTTTCTAGGCATTGGGGTTGAAACTTAAGAATGGCAGTGGGCTAAGAGAGGTAGCTAATGAGGACAAGAGAAGGGATGAAAGCAGAATGTTCCATCAGAATCTAGTTAGTCTCCTGGGTATGGAGGCAGAGTGTGAGAAGATGCAGAAATGGGTGGTCTGGTACCTGGGAGATGCATGTGGGGTAATAGAAGGCAAAATGAATATTTGCCACTAGTCGGTCAAAATAGTCTGAAAGTTCCCAGGGAATAACTGTGGGAATTGCTCACTGGGATAAAGCAATATGTGGAAGTAAGGAAGACTGGCTAGGAAGAATGTGTGGTCCACTGGAGACAGTGGCAGAAGAACAAGGGGAGGCTAAAACATGCAGCCTGCTGCAGAGCTGGGGATGATTCTGGGTGACTGGATTTGGGGTAGCAAAAGGAGAGGTGAAGATCTATATTTAGATACATCCTTTCCTAACTGGGGAGGACTCTGGGTTCCCAGGGAATGCCTGATGGAATTGTGGGATATGATAATGCAATACTGTGTGGATGGAAAGAAGTATCGAGGTCAAAATTTGTGTGACCCACTGCACATGGGTCTTGGGAGGCTACAGCGAGTGTTTCTGCTTCACAGCTGGAAATACGATTTGGAGATTGGAAAAGAAGAGCTTTGAGTGAAGATTTGTAGTTATGCTACCTGCTTCTCTGGAGGGAGTTGCCCAAGAGTTCCCAAGGAATGTCTGACGGAGTTAGTGCCTGGAATAGAGCAATGAATGGGGGCAAAAACAAGGAAGAAGAAAGAAGGTCTATGTGATCACTTGGAAATGGGGCAGGAGCTGAACTGAGGATAGAGCAGGAATTTTGATACAGAATGGGGTTAAAACTGGAAGATTCGATTTGGAGCAGAAGCTTCTCTATCTGGAGTAAAGATTTATTTATTTACTTTCGTGTGCATGAATATTTGTCTGCATGTGTATTTGTGTACTACAAGTGTACAGTGCCTGAGAAAGTCAGAAGAGGATATCATATCTTCTGGAATGGACTGAGCTGATTGTGAGCTGCCATGTGGATGTGGGGAACTGAACCTGGATCCTCTGTTAGAGCATGAACACCTATTAACCATTTAGCCAATTCACTAGCCTCCTTAAAAATATTCTTGAATTGTACAAACATAAATATAGATACAACACTCTGAGATAGCACAATCTTTCTTAGGAAACTGTTACAATATGATAACAAAGAAGTGTATCAAAAGCCTACATGAGCAGCAAAAGAAAAAAAATACAACAAAAGAGAGTTTGATGATTAACTTAATTGTTGAGCTGTCACTACCTGAAATAGACTAGGAAAAGAATTTCAATGGAGAGAGTCTATATTGGGTCGACCTGTACACATGTCTCTGAGATACTGACTCAATTAAATTAGTCAGTGTGGGAAACCTCAACCTACTCTTGGCTGCAACGTTTCCTAGGCAAAGAAATTCTTATCCTACGAATGGTGACATCAAGCTGATGACAAGCAAGCAAGCAAGTGGGTAAATGATGACACATTCTTTTCTTACTGCTCTTGACTGTAAATATGTTGTACCTTGATGTTTGACATTCTTGACCTGACATCCCATGGTAATGAACTGTAATATGTAAGTCTAAGTGAAATGAATCTATTTATCAGCTAACCTTGGTCTTTTCATGAAATTTTATCACAAAAACATAAATACAAAATGATACAAAAGGAGAAATATTATGTGTGGCAAAAGATACAGCTGAGTGTAGAAAATCTAATATGCAACTAAAACTCTATACATTAACATCACAGTCTGTATTGGAGCATCAGATACTATTTAATTGGTAATGTAGTAAAGTGAGATGTAGATGAACATTTGAAAGATGCTGTTCAAAAGATGCTTCAGTTTATAAACTTGATTGGTCAATCTCTTATGCATAACAATATGTTTACTTCCTTTAAATTCTGAGGAAACTACAGGAGTTATATATTGGGATACCAGACAGAGTTGAGTATAAAGATATAGAATTTGTATTAGTCAATTTTCTATTGTTGTGATAAAATACCATGACCAAAGTAGTTTACTTCTACAAGAGTTTACCATTTGGCTTACCATTCCAGAGGGTTCTTAACAGTGGGGACAGCATGAAAGCAAGTGGCAGGCATGATACTAGTAATGAAAAGCTGAGAGCTCACAATTTTGTACTATGAGCATAGAGTAGAGAGGGAGGATAGCAATAAAAATGAAAGCAGGGTTTTAGAATAAGAAATACGTGTACATGCATAAAATGAATACATATTTAGTTAACATTCATCCCTTCCTTCCTGAATTTTCATAACATTTTTAAAAAATAAAAAAACCCTCAACATTGTGTATGGTTATTTTAATATATTCTGTAAGTCATTTTCTACCTTATATGATATGTTGAGAGTTTTTAATTAATTAATTTCATGATATCTGATATAGTTATGAATATAATTTTATAGTAACAAATACAGCAAGGCATTTTGCAGAAAGGCAAAGAGATCATGGAACACACAGCTCTAAGTGGGGTGATTCCATCAAATCCCTCCCTTCAGAGCTCAGAGACTCCTGTAGAAGAGTTGGTGGAAGAAAAGTGATGGTACCACAGAGGAAGGTGGTCACCATGAGAACGAAGCCCTCTAATCAACTGAGAAAAGCTTATATGAACTTAAAGAGACTGACACAGCAAGCACAGAGTCGATATAGGTCAGCACCAGATCCATAGGGCCCCATGGTTAACACCCTGAATCAAGAGTACCATCTACAAAGTTCTTTGGAGAAAAGTAAAAGCTAGGCTAATTTGGAAACCTGCAGGAAATGTCTTGTTTTAATTTTGTTTGACCCCAGATAAAAATAAATAGCAACAATCATCTGTGGGCAGAAAAAGCAGAATATTAAGAACACCCAAGGATGACCCCAACTAAGACTCTAAGCAATAGTCTAGAGGGAGCCTGAATGCCTGAATTGACCTTCCCTTGAAATCAAGTGATGACTACATTAATTGTCACCATAGAACATTTATCCAGTAGCTGATGGAAGCAAATGCAGAGATTCATAGCTAAGCACTGGTCCAAGCTCCTGGAGTCCAGTCCTAGACAGGGAGAAGCAATAATATGAGCAAAGGGGTCAAGACCATGATGGGGAAAACCACAAAAACAGCTGACTCAAGCTAGTGGGAGCTCACTGATTTTAGATTGACAGCTGGGGATCCTGCATAGGGCCAAACTAGGCCCCGTGAATGTGGGTAACAATTGTTTGGCATGTACAGTCTGTGCAGCCACTGGCAGTGGGACCAAGATTTATCTCTAATGCATGAAAAGGCTTTGTGGAGTCCATTCCCTATGGAGGGATACGTTGCTCAGCCTAGATACAGTGAGGAGGACCTTAGTCCTGCCGCAAGTGATGTGCCAGACTTTGCTGACTCCCAAAGAGAGGTCTCAGCCTCTGTGAGGAGCAGAAGGGGAGTGGGGCCTGGGAGTTGGAGGATGAGAAGGAGAGGAAACTCAGACTGGTATGAAAAATAAAAATTGTTTACAAAGGTAAAAATGAACATCAACTTAGTTTTATATTGATGTGATATGGCACAATGACCAAAGGGATTTATCAAAGAAATGTTTTATTAGATTTATGATATTTATAATATCAGAGGGTGAGTCCATGACTATTATTGAAGGAAGCATGGCAACAGGAAGCAAATATATAAATGAGAGCTTATACTTTTATTCACAAGAATCAAGGAGAGAGTGAGAGAGCGAGAGAGCGAGAGAGCGAGAGCGAGAGCGAGAGTGAGAGAGAGAGAATGAACTAACTTTATATGGCACTATAGGCTTTGGAAGCACTCCTATCATGATACACCTTCTCTACCAAGACTGCCCTGCCTCCAACAAGGCCACACCTTCTAATCCTTCCCAAATAACTCCACCAATTGTGAGCCAAGTTTTCAAATATATGAACCTATGGGACCATTCTCATTCAAACCAGCACAAATATGCAGAAAATTCTGTAAAAAGATTAAAAAGGTAACACATTTCTACTACTTTAATATATAGAAATTTAATTTGGACCTTATCTATGTATTTTTTATTCTCAGATTATTAATCTCCTAGCTGATATTCAAGTTTCTACCATGTGACCTAGAAAAACATGCAGACTGTATTACTTAACCACAAACAAACAACAAAACACACTATCTACCTATCTACAGCTTTGAGAGGTGGCTCAGTGTGTACAACTACTCCCCATGTAAGAATGCAGACCTAAATAAAAGTGTCTAGGAGTCACACAAAAGTCACATCGAGAATTAGGATGTAATCCAGGTGCCTTAATGAGAGTTGAGAATATAGGGGAAACATATGCTGCTTACAAACTGCTTGGTATAAACAGTAGGAAGCCAAAGGTAAATGCATGGACCAAATACCTGGGATTGTCCTTTGACCTCTACCCATGCATATGGCACACATGTGGCCTAAGTTACAAAGGACAGAATTATGAAATGAAACCTTAGTTGAGGCTGGTCACTGTACAGACTGTGAGATCAGGATGTATTCCACTTCTGATTCAAGTTCAAATATTCTCTCAGAGTACATATCTGTCTTCAATTTCTTTAATCAATTGCCTTTTTAAAGCAAATTTGAATAAGTTATGAGTTAATTTGAGGAATCATAATCATATATTTGAAATATTCTGACTTAATGTCAATGTTATTTTTTCTATTGTTGATGGTTCTTCCTATCTGATTATTAGGTCTTTATATACTTCTAAAAATGGTACTTTGCATGCTTGACAATTATCTCTCCATTTACTATCTACCTTTCTCTTTAAAATATATGCATTGACAAAAACATGATGAATTAAAAGACGCTTATATTCTGCAGCTACCTGTGTCTGTGTGTGTGTGTGTGTGTGTGTGTGTGTGCTGCAAAGTGCTGCAAAGTGCTGCAAAGAAGATGAAGGGTTCAGCTTCAAATGGGGCATCTGTATTAACCACCCTGTTACCAAGGTGATAACATGGAAGAAACATGAGAAGAATGTAAGAGTTACCCAATACTAGGTATAAATGGTACAAGTGATTCCAGATCCACTTACTGAGGTGCTAGTTACAGTTGATAGGTGATGGGAGAGGGGGAATCATTATTTTCTTTTAAATAATATGAATAGTGGTAGAAATCCCATATTCCAGTACATGGAGACACATCATAGGATAAATTTTTAACACTAACTTGACTTAACAGACTTAAGAAGCAATGTGAAGACTTGAAGTTGATGGGTAGATGTGCACTAAAATATGATGGATATTGTATGGGGGCAATGGGTGTAGATATGATCATATTTAATTGTATACCTGCATGGAATTCTTAATAATGTATTTTATAGAGAAATTTACACGTATGATCTCATGTTCTGTTTTGCTTTGTTTTCAAGCTTGGCTGTGAAGTTTTTGACACATGAAATATTCCTGAAAATAGTTTTCCATAGTACACAGCAAAAGTATTTAGTAGGATAAAGGTTATTGCTTTGTCACAGTAATACTGAAAATGCATAGACACTCATTATGTGACTAATTTAGTTCAAGTCCTTATTAAGTATCTTATCCCATAGATACATTTTTGCAGCCCACAAGACTACACAATAAATGTTCAGCTGTCAGACCAATAGGCAGATCCACGGAAGTGTATATGTAATATCCAGATGGAATAATCAGTTTTACAGAGATACAGGAACATTTGTCTTTTGGAAGAGTCATTGTCATATCTGTGAAAACCTTGTGAGGGCATGATTCTCCCCTCAAGGTGGGATTCATTCCCAAAACACCTCAGCAGTGTCGCTTCTCCCGCTTGGGCAACAGAATGACTTTTCCATTGCCCGACACCAAAAAGCCTTAGAGCAGTAACATTCACTCTTTTTTCTAAGGATCAAATTTACATAGAGTCAATCCCATAAAATTGCCTGGTAACAGACCACATAGAAAGGGAGAAAGAGCAGAAAGGGAGCTTGCCCTACCTTTGCTAACAAATTTGTGTGTGGGTGAAGTCCCGGTAAGGGAAGTTTATCTAAGGATTTGAAATGTCAGGTATTTTCTCTTGGATGCTGGTTCTTTCCTGAATGGTGTCACCTGTTCTAGAGTGCAGTTTTGTCAGGTTCTACCCGCCTTTTTGTGATTTTGATTTGCATATTATCATTCTCTTCGCCTATGGAATTTTCCAAATATGTCTGTAAAAACTATAAACCCTGTGGAGATCCCTGCTTCTTTTTCATCTCCGTAACCCTTCACTTCACTTTTTACCCTTGCCCGAAAAATAATGAACACGTTGAGGTGATTTACTTGAGTTCATTTATTTTTAACCCTCACATCTTTGTTTGCCATTGACATTCTATTCTGAGCCTTGAGGAGGTTCTGAGGCTGGTACTCAGGGCCCCCCCAATAGACACACCAAGATCAACGTCACAAGTAGAGCCAGAGAGTCTTTCTTTTTTCTTGGATTCTTTTCTCCAGGCTCAACGTTGGTGTCCCCAGCATCATTTCTTCTCTGATATCTTCCCCTCTCCTCTTCTGGCTTACAGGTCAGATGACATTCCTGCAGTCTCTGTTTATCTTCTCCTCTGTGCTTCCTCCAAAACTCTTCGTCTGCCTTTCTTAACCTGAAGACCTACCTATGTGGAAAGTAAAACATATAAATTTCCAGTGAATGACTCATCAGATGTGTGCATTTGCCTCCAGGATTGAAACCTTGAGTTTCATCCCTATAATCCACATGGTGGAAGGAGAGGATGGATCCCCACAGGCTGTTCTGCTCTGACCTCCTGATGCCACCCATGGCATGCATATCCACATATAAATATTTACACTAATGCAAATAAATAAGTGTAACTCCTGTTCTAGGGTACCCAAACCCTCATACAGACATATATTCAGGCAAAACATCGTGTATATTAGAAAATATATAAACAATTCTGTCCAAATTATACAAGGACATCAAGACATGCACACCATCTAGACTTTCTTGTTTTTAAGTGTGTGAGTTTGTGTGTGTGTGTGTGTGTGTGTGTGTGTGTGTGTGTGTGTGTGT
>LOJH01021710.1:0-20187 GCA_001685095.1 Ellobius talpinus
GGAGGGGAGGAGGTGGAAATTTTTAATAATAATAATAAAAAAATAAAAAAGAAAAGAAAAGAGACTAATTTGTCCTGAAGAGCGGCAATTCTGCCTCAAGACTGCAAACCCAGAAACCCTGCTTGAATCTCCCTGCTACAGGCCTGCTCTGCAGCTGCAGACATAAGGCTCCACTGCCTCCTAACTGAGTTTCCAAGCTGCCATATAGATAGATATATAGACAGACACAGGTAGAGAATATTATTTCTTCTTCTCCTCCATCTATCTGACTTCCTGTGGGTTCTGTCTCTGTAGAAAGCCTACAGGGAAGAAGCCTGAGTGTTCAAAAATGATGGTTGTGAGAAGTACATGGGGTCTGGACAAAAACCTTGAAGCAAGAAAGGCAAGAAAGGGTCATGATAGATGAAATGAACTGAGCCAGGTTCAGAACTCAGCTATTTAAGGTCAGTAGAGCAAAAGACTAATCACAGAGCATGGAACAAAAGTTTGCATTCACGGGCATAGCACTTTCAAAGGCTTTTGCAGAGACTCACTGGCTGTCCTGTTGCTGGTGAGGGGTGGAGGCTAGAAGACCAGCTGAAGGGACAGAACAAATGCTTTGATGTAAAGCAGAGATGAATGAACCCAAATAGAAGAGGAAAAATGGCAACAACTGTCAGGTGGACCTATTTCACAAGTAGAAGCAAGCAGAAAGTGTGGTGGCTTCTCTCTATAATCTCAGCACTCAAGAAGCTGAGGCAGAGGGGTCAGGCTACTCTCTGAGGTTATTTACCCTTGGCTGTAGTGAGATCCTGTCTGAAAATATAAGTAGAAGCAAAAGTATCTCCTAACAAGTTTTGCATGAAACATGAGAAAAATAAAGAAGTCAAATATGATGCCAAGTTTTTTGTTGTTGTCTTTTTTATGTTTTGACTTGAGTAACAGAAAAAAATGGTGCTGCTCAGAGCTACCTGACCACTCATCCTTCTTCCTGCACAACCAGCCTCATGGATCTGTTTTCTTGGTCGCAACAATAATCTTCCATAGTTTAGCAACACAGCATCTTATCACTTCTCATGGGCCTTCCCAAACAAAATATGAGCTGTATTTGGCATGTAGGAATGTTTCTGTCTTGTTTTAGTCCAAGGCAATTATATTTCTCTGGCTCTATCTTAAGCACTCAGGATAGTGCTTGCTCATAGTAGTGGATGCCCAGCAAATATTGTGCAAAAATTAAATAATCTGCATACTGCTGCACATCTAAAAAGAACAGACGGACTTAGCTCCAGGTTTTCCAAGCCTTGGCAGCATTCCCTAACTTCTTTCCTTGGCTAAAATAATAAAAATGGATATCCCTATTACTTGACACAATATCTGTCCTGTGAGTTTATTGTTATTATATAACTTATACTGCTTTATGAAGTATGAAAGGGGTCTGCACTTATTAGACTAAGAAATTTGCAAATGTAGGCAGTAACCAGCCTCTGGAGGCCAGGGCAAGGCCAGCAACCTATTCTATTTATGCAGTAGCTCTGTGGTATGGGTGAAATGAGTAACCTTTGAAAACCTCAGCATCATCTATAGAACCCATGCTATCACCTGCCCTTGTGGCTCATGATGCATCGAAAGCGATATCAATCCACAAGGTCACTGTGGTGCCAAATTAGGCTGAGAGCTTCGATGTGCTGTATTCAACATGGGGAACAGTGAAACTTGTTCTATATGCTACATGGGAATTTCTGCATAAATGTTTTGTAGTTTTGAAGCATTTCACACTTCTAATCCCATGTTTCACTTATTTCTCACTATTTTTCCCAATTAGTAACATCTCTATTGAGACCAATGGGCTGTCTCAAAGGGAAAGCCTTCTTGCTCATTGCTGATTCAGTCCAGTGACTCAGGCCAGGACATATAAAATGCATTCTCTGTAGACATGAACTTGAGAATACATCTGAGACTTTCCTTTATATCTATAACCATCCAGAACATCATTCATACTGTACTGGAAAACAATCATGTATATCCAGGTCTCTGTAGTAACAAGTCCAGTTTATAACGAGGCAGCAGTAAGGTACATCTAGACAAGTCTCTGGCTTCTTTCCTAGCCTTTGGCCTATAAGAAAGGCAACCAGCCTTCTAGCAGGATCAAAGAGGCTAGCATTTCATGTAAGACTGCTTCATCTTTACAGTCTCCAGGAGCTTTCAACTGCTGGATTTCTGTGTTGTGAATTGCACGGTGCACAGTCTGGAATGGTTCAGTGCTTCTGTCAATTTCCAGAGGCCAGCAGTAAGGCAATTCTCTTCAACCCTGCTCTCTGTATGCACATCATTCTTCAGCCTCTCAGTCACAGCATCCCACATGGTAGGTCATCTGGAGAGTCTCCCTCTAGAAATCTGCCTTGTTTCACACAACCTACCACCAACTCAATTACCCAATTTCTGTTTGTCTTTCTCTTTTTCTGTGCAATATCTCAATCTGTTCTCTAGCATTAAATTTAGACAGGCAGAGTATTAGCACTCTGAAAATATCATGTAATCACAAATATATTTTTTTCTTGGCAGAAGCACACAATGTAACTTTGGAGTCAGAATATGAAACAAATTTCCAGTGCTGGAGAAATTCACTGTCTTGGCTTAGGTGGCTAGACATATACTCATTCAGCAGTAAATGCTTATGAATGTTGATATACATGTTAGATAAGAGAGAGGAGGGAGGAAAGAGGGAGAACATGGGAGAGAGGAGAAAGATATAGAAAGAAAAAGGGGAAGGAACAGCGAGAGGAGAGAGAGGGAAGGAGGGAGGCAGGAAGGGCCACACAGGAGAAAGGGAAGGAGAGAAGGGAGGGAGAAGAGAGAGAAGAATGTGTGTGTGTGTGTGTGTGTGTGTGTGAGAGAGAGAGAGAGAGAGGTGTGGAGGAGAAGGAAGAGGAGGGCATTCTATCTACAAACTATTCAGTTTTTGTTCCGCAGAAGGAAAAGGAAGTCTTAAGTCATTGATTTAAACCAATCTACCAATTCACACCAAAGAATAGTTTTAATGACCTGCAATTCATACCAAAGAATAGTTTTGATGGTTAAGATGCATCTCTCTAAATATTCAAATTATTAAAAAGGAACTAAGCTTTTGTTTTAAGTATATTTCTGTTCTCAGAAACCATGATTATGCAAGTAAAAATCTCTAGGATTATTAAAAAAAGACATTTCATCTGTCATATTCTGTGCTGTACATCTCCAATTGTACTTTAGACAGCCAATCACTCCATCAAGTTGGCACCACTATTTGCCAAGCATTGTGCTTGGAATTTTGGAATATGATCTTATAAGGAAACCTTTCACCCTGAATATATAAATTTTTTTCTGGTGAAATATTAAAACTTTTTCAGATCTTGTTAGAAGTTAGACAAAAAATCAGATTCTTTTAAATTACTACAAAAGTTATCATTGAATTTGGACAACTCACATAGTAAGCATGGAATCTCCAGGTAGATAGAATACTCCATTTCGAAAATATGAATCCAGATATTTGGGATTAAGAACTTATTAGTATAGAAGAGCAAACCACAACTCATGTTGGGCATGTCTGTCTGGGTCAAGCATGCTTTTGGCAGACAGACATTCAGACAAGGAAAGATATGTGGTACGGCATGTTACCCAGCATAGCAAACATACCTTTGCCATTTTCTCTGCCAACTGCAGGCGGCCATCGAGCTCCCTTCTGATCTGGGCTGCTTGCTCATCAGCATTATCCAGCTTAAAATGAAAAGAAATGCACATGGGTATAAAATGAGACCTCACTGGCATAAAAACAAAGTCGAAATGACTAAGAAATACTCAGTAAATTCCCTCAGCTACCTAGTCAGAAGTCTGTTTGGTTCCATTGTAGCCCAATTATATTACTTTTCATTGGGCTTTAGTCACAAAATGTTAAATTTGCAAGATCCAATAGCTCCATTTATTAAGTAATCTAACTACTGCAATAACCCTGTGCCGAATGTGTTTGCAACAAACCTAAAACAAGAAGTTCTTGTTTCCTTGAGGTTGACAAAACTCATTAGCAAATTTCTTTATCCCATTCTCTTCTCTTCCAGGTCAGCCCTGAGCACTTATATTGATGAATTTCTTACTTTGTTCTCTTTTGGATGACAAGACATCGATTAACATTTCATTTCTTATTTCCTACTTTTAAAAGCATCTCTTCAATTTTTTGGTCTCTACTAATGCAAGACAGTTAAAGCATAGCTTGATTGACAACTTTCTGCCATTGAAGTCTGCATGCATTGTTCATCCTAGTGATGGCACACACACGGCCAAGACATGTTCGCACATTTCTATAGACAAGCATTTCTTTAGAGCTCTACTTCAGGGTTTGAAATTCGATAGGTCAATAAAAATGTAATCATTATCTTTCAGAAATCCCCCACATATATGGAAAATTATTTTCACTTGCTAATTGAAATCATTCTTAAGTTTTACTACAATCTTCTCATGCTTATCCCCCTTCCCAATTACTCAATCTTCTTTTATTAGTTCATTGTAAGATGTTAAACTTGTGATATTCAGTGGTAAGTTCCTTCCCACTTCAACCCATTCTCCTTTTCTATCCTAATTATCACAAGCTAGACCTTTTTATCTTTTATTAAAGATAATTTGAATATGTATGTGTATGTGTGTGAGTGTGACTGCATGCCACTTGTGCAGATGTTCTTAGAGGCCAAAAGATGGTGTTGAATCTCACAGATCTAGAGAAACAGGTGGTTGTGAGTGCTGTTATTTATTTTTTCCACAGCTCGCTCCTTCCACCCAGCTCCCAACTGGTTAGTTTTAATAATGGTGAACTTCATCTTACACAACGCTTAAAAATACATTCTGCTACAGCAAAGATGATTTTACATAACAAAACAAGAGGCATTCTCCAGAGAAGGCAACATTGATAAACACTGGGGAGCTTTGAGTTTGAAGCCTGTGATCTCTTTGCAATCCAAAAGGTCTGAGTGTCCTTATGAATACTCATGTTCAAAACTAGCGTCACTGACTGAAAACCCTGAAGTGCGTGTGTCTCTAGCTATAACACACCATGGGAGATCCAGACTTTGAACTGTCTACTTAAAAATTCAACTTACTCAAAGACAAAGCACATTGAATTTAATGGTCCCAGAAGAGATGAATCTTATATTTTGACTCATTCTACTGAGCACATAAATGCCATGTTCTAAGTGATGTGTCATCTACCCCATTCCTTAAGCCCTAAATACAGGGGTCGTCTTTGCCCTCTCTTTCCTAAACAGCTCAAGCCCAATCTGCCTACAGTCATATAGAGCAAGACCTAGAGCTACACAGTTGAAGACATGTGTACCTGGAATACTTTACCAGATCTCTTTTGGTACATGAATAGTATGTATACCTGCACATGTGTATGTGTACGATATGACCTTCAAGCTACAATAAATATATCCCGTTTTGCAAACAGCTACAAATACTTCTAATTTATGAAATAATTAAGAACAAAAGTGACCGGATGGGGGAGAGAGCCCAGCGAGTGAAGTGCTGAGTGAAGACCTAAGTCCAGGTACTCAGCATATATATAAAAAACCAGGTGTGGGATGTGGCGACACACATCTGTAATCTCGGAATTGGGCAGGCAGCAACAAGAGAATTTCTCACCTTGGCTGGAGAGCCACGTTAGCCAATCAAAACGCATCTGGTTCAGTAAGAGACCACATTTCAAAAATAGGCAGAGATTGACTCAAGAAAACTGAGAACTGGCACCAACCTCTGGCCTCCACATGTACACACACACACACACACACACACACACAGCACATACAAGGGAACACACATGCACACCTGTACACATAAATACATTCTCAAAAAGGGAGTAAAGGAGAAAACAATTTCCTTGTTCTTTAAACCCTCAGTGCAACCTAAATAAGTGATTTTGCACACACGCGAGTATGGTGTTCAGGAGAAAGCAAAGCCCAAGTAAATCAGAGTGAGCTTGTGAAGATGCTGTTGACACAGCAGAAGCCATTGCGAGGCATAGAGCTATGTGACCTCAAAGGTTGCAGCAGAGGGCCGCAGGGAAGCCTCCACTTGAGCAGTGCACCCTCTATTGCAATTTCATCTCCTCCAAGTACATGATTTCAATATTTTATGTGACAAAAGATTACTTACTGCACAGATGTCTTCCACCCCACTGGGGACAGAACTTTTAAAGAGTGTCACTCAACCCTGACCATGACAGATGCACAAAAGCCCCTCTCATCTCAGCAAGGCCTCTAGTTTATATCACACAGACATTTTAACTTCAAGTTTCAAAGTATTTCACCAGCTTGACAGACAGTATCAAGAAACATACTTTGGTTTTCCTCATTTCCGTTGCTACAAGCATTTACTATTTCCCCATTCACAATTCTCTAGCTGAGAACTCTTATCTTGACCCTTAGGGGAGTTGAGACTGTTTAGTGAGCAGGATTTTATAGAGAAATATGTTTTCCTTCCCAGAACTGCTTGGGTTTGATAGCTTAGCTGCAGTACAATTACTACAAGAAACAGGACAAGTATTGGAGAAATTTGTGCAATGAAAAACTTACTGGGATCAGAAAGAATTTGTGAATGTGGAAATACTTAAAATGGAGAACTTCGGCAGGCTAATCTCAAATCCTAAACTGTCATTGCTCATTTTTTTTTCTCTTGATCTGCACAGAAAAAAAAAGCCCCAGAGAACAGAAATGCTTTTGAGAAGTACTGGGTAGGTCTATGCATGTTGAATATTATCTTAAAGAAATTTTTAAAAGAATTTATGTTACATCCTGACCACAGCTTCCCATCCCGCCCCTCTGCCCCCTCTCATTCACTTTTTCTCTGTTTCTATTCAGAAAATGGCAGGTCTCCCATGAGTATCAACAAAACATGGCATATCAAACTGCAGTAAGACTAATCACCTCTCCATGTATTAAGGCTGGGCAAGGCAACCCAGTACAAGAAATAGGGTCCCAAAAGCCACCTAGTGTCATAGACAGCACCTGCTCCCACTGTTAGAAGTCCCACAGAAAGACAAGGCTATACAACAGTATCATAAATGCAGAGGGCCTATGTCAGCCCTATGCAGGCTCCCTGATTGTTGATCCAGTCTCTGTGAGTTCCTGTGAGCCCAGGTTAGTTGATTGTGTGAGTTTTCTTGTGATGTCCTTGACCCAACTGGCTCCTACAATCCTCCCCTCTCTTCAGCAGGATTCCCCAAGCTCTGCCTAATGTTTGACTGTGAGTCTCTACTTCTGTTTTCACCAGCTGCTAGATGAAGCCTCTCTGATGATTACTGAGGTGGGTATCAATCAATGAGTATAGCAGAATATGATTGGGCATCATTCTACTGACATTTTCCCCCTCCAGTTGTGTTTGGTTCTATCCTAGGTTTCTGGGCCATCCAACCTCTGGGTCCTGGCACTTCAGGCTATGTCAGGAGTGGGCTCACTCTCATAACATGGGTCTCAGGCTGGACCAGTTGTTTGGCAACTCCTACAATCTCTATGCCATCCTTACCCCCAGCATATCCCATAGACAGGATGACTGTAGGTCAAAGGTTTTGTGGCTGGGTTGGTGTCCCAATCCCTCCACTGGTAGTCTTGCCTGGTCATAGGAGATGGCTGGTTTGGGCTACATAATTCCTTATTTCTAGGAGTCTTAGCTGGGGTCATCCCTGCAGATTCCTGGGAGGTTCCCTTGCACCAGGTTTCTACTTGACCCTGAAATGACCCCTATTCCAGTTGTCTCTATCAGTACTCTCGCCCCAACCCTACCCCACCTGATGGCTCAAGTTCCCGTCCTCACCTATCCACAGTACACTCACTACATCTCTTCTATTTACCCTTCCCAGGGAGAGTCGAGAAGAAATTTGTTTCTAATTTATTTTTAATTGTGTACATGTGTGTCTTTGTGTGGCCATGTGCATATGTGAGTGCTTGTGCCCACAGAGGACACTGGATCCCCTGTAGCTGGAGTTATAGGCAGCTGACAACCACTTAATGTGGGTGGGTGCTGAAAAATAAACTCAGGTACTCTGAAAGAGCAGCAAGCACTCTTAAACAATGAGCCATCTCTTTACCCTAAGAAAACTAATGCATTCAATATGAAGATAACTTTACCAAGTTTCACCCAAAGATTCTTTACATAGACTGTGACTTTGCCTTCTAATGCTCCAAAAACTACCAACAAATTCTTGAATTCATTAAATCTAATCACATATTAATAGATTGTTCTAAAAATATCCTTTGTGGCATTGTTCAGTATGAAAGTCCTATGTGATTAAATTGCTATGGCCAACCAGGCTGACTGCCCTTATATTAATCTTGTTGACCACAAAGGAAAGATTAATAGTTCTGTTTTTCTATAATGGCATCTTTGTATATGCTAAGTCAAGCAAAGTGTACCTCTCTTCCTCCCACTGGAAAAATAATCAATTACATTTTTCTCTGAATTTTCACTACAATTATGGCATATTTTTGCAATTAGCAGTATCTTGTTAATTTTCTTACCAGGATGAAAAATATAAATTGACTATGATTTATACTGTTATATAGCTTTGTATTTCCCTTGAGGTTAATGCATAATGGTATACTGCAGAAATTTTATCTATAAATCTGTTTATTTACATATATCCATCAGAAATAACTCATGCAAACAAAATGCTTCTCTAAAGTCAGTTTACAGAGTGCTTTGGGATTTATCATATGGTCTTACAATACCCATTGCATACCTGATGATGTCCAGTATACAAATGAATTCTCTAACATGGCTTCAAAATGGTGATCAAAATATTTATTATTATCAGCTTATTTTACCTCACCTGTTAATTCTCTGTCATGGCTTAAATCACAAATGGAAACAGAGCATTTCTCTACCCAGATGACTTTAGTTAATCATGATCCTAAATATCCCAGTCCCCCATTGTCTCAGACTGTGTATTTCTGTCTTCGTTATTAGCTGCTGAGGTTCAGATAGTCTATTGCAGTTATTTCTCAACGAGGTGTCATAAGTCAGGGCACAGGGCTTCTCCGTCTCTCACGTTCCAGATCTAGGAGTCCACACAAAGAAAAGTTCTTTCTTTATAGTCACCCTTACATGAATTCAAATTAAAAACTAGAGTGATCCTTAGAAACCAACTCCTTAAAGGTTCTCCATAATTGTATATGAATCTTAGTACAGTTGATCATACTAAAATCTCAGAAGCAGAAGGGAAAGCCCCAGGGGATTAGGAGGGGAAGGAAATGGGTGAAATAAAAACTGAGTAAGAGAGAATGATGCCCTAACACGTTAGCCTAGTATTTAGACTCTCAAATGCTCTGTAGCAAGCCGCCATCCTAACCTATCGTACAGTTGCATTATCTGCACAAATTTATCTATATTTTTATCGATCATGAACATTCAGGCATTTTCCAAACTATGTGCATTGGGCCCCACTTCTCCTGGGGGGTCCCTTTCTCCCAACCTTATTTTCTTTTCCCTATCAATCTCCAAACATCTGAGAAAAGTATTTGAGCCAAATATTTAGCAAATACACTATCCAAAGATCTACTTTTCACAACTGTCTCAAATTTCTCAGGTGTTTATGATTTCTTCTGCCAGATGTAGTGCACATGCTTTTTCCCCCCACTTTACCTCATCCTACTGACAGGAATGAAACACATCCATCTTTAACAGTGGGATCCAAGCAACTCAATTTTAAAGCACATACAGAGAATAATTCCACTTGTATTTGGAAGTTTCTTGAATCCTAATATATTCTTCACATTGACTCATTTCCTATGAAGAAACCCCATGAGAACAAAACTAAAAATCTGCTCCTTGCCTTTAGATCATTAAATATGCGCTAACAACTACAAAATAACTAATTTTTTGTAATTTTATACAACAAAAGAACATAAGGAAATGAAGTTATTCCCTGACTCTTGAGAGCAATGTGTTCCCTGTATGATGTTATCTATGAAAGAATCAGATAACATCCTGTCTGCTCGACCCAAACCTTTAAAACAACTCCCTTATATCTACCTCCTAAATTATGCATAAAAATCTGACTCAGAAATAGAAGTTCTGCCACAGATTCTTGTAGAACAGTTCTAAGAGTCTTAAAAATTCATTTCCCAAATCACAGTTTCCTTTGAATACGTAAAACAGGGAAAAGATGAATGAGTTAATTAGATAGAAAATTACCCTATGTGAACCGAATTAAACTATATTAAATAATGGATCACAATGTTCAAAGGCAGGAACATAAGAAATTTAACCCCAAACTTAAAGTTATGCGATTTTTGTAACCAGGAGGATATACACATAGGTACACATGCACCTAGCCATGCAATATAACCTTAAAATACCAGATGAAACTTTGTAAAATCTTATACATCCCAAAGTTTTTCTTTAGAATCTATATTAATATTTAATATTTTAGGACTGGATAGAAGGATCAGGGGTTAAATGTAATTGCTCCTCTTCCAGACAATTTGGGTTCAGTTCCCAGCACCCACACCAGGCTGCTCACAAATGCCTATAACTCCAGTTCTAAAAGAGCCAAGCCTTTTGGTCTCCATAGGCACCAGGCATATACATGGTACCCATATACAACATGGAGGCATTCACACATGCATGAAAAGTACAAGTTAATAAGTTTTTAAAAATTCATCTTTGTAAAGAATTAATTAACATTTTCAAGCAATAATTTGCTAATAATATTTACTTGATAAAATGGTCTAATCTATATTCACATTAACCATCCTGGGGTTGAAAGTTTACCACTAAATAAAAAATGCACATAAACTCACTTTTCTAGATAGGAACTGTAACTTCATCATGACTAATAAAAACTACATACAACCATCACTTATTTGATATCATTAACTGTTCTAACTTTTATAAACATTTACCTCGGTTAGCCTTAGAGTATTCCTATACAATGGGTCTCATTACTGTCTCTCTTAAGTCAAGAAAATCTGAATCACATGTGGTTTAAGCCACTTTCCTACAGTCAGACTACTGATAAAGGTTTGGACAAGGGTGTTGATCTTACTGTTGAGCTATGGGTTTTAGCACAACTGTTCCACAGTCCTAAATTCAGTGTAACATATACCTTCTGTTCTTTGTTTTTTGTTATATATGAATTAATGCACACAACAGGAAACACATTATATATTACTATACAGTTAATAGGAAAAATAACATTTACCCTGTTTAGGTTGTTAAAACACAGTAAAGGAGGAATTTCACACACACACAGATCAATAATAGAAAATGACAGGTTTACAGAGCATGACAGAAAATTGTAATTCCTCATATTTTTTATCCTCTCTCAACATTTAGCAAAAAAAAATGGAGGTAGGAGGAGCGGGGCTTTTGTAGAGGACGTGGAATTTCCTTTGGTTTTGAAGAATAGAGAGGTAAGATAGCCAAGTGGTGGGGATCATGCAAGGTAAAACCAAAATGTAAGGAGATGAAGCATGACAACTATTTATGCGGTAGTTACACAGTTAAGTGTTACATGACAATTAGATGTTCTACAGATGTAGGACTGTGTAAGTTTCATGCAAACTCTGTACCACTTTATTTTAGAAATAGAAGGAACATCCACATATTCTGATGTCTAAAGGGGGTTCTGGAACCATACCTCCATAACAACTGTACAAATGATTCAGAGATGGAGAGAGAAGTGTTAATCATCTGAAATTGCTTATATAAGAATCATAACATCATATTAACATAAGAAATAATGTCGTTTTAAGTCTTTAACAACAACAGAAGTATTTCAATTACTCTGTACTAAGATTTAGGAATTGATCATAGCTATTCATTGTATAAGAACTTTCTTAAATTAAAGTAATAACCAGACTGTACTATACTAAGGTGATTGGGTCAAAAAAAAAAGAATTTATAATTTTTTTCTAGTTTAAAGCAAGGAATATTTAAGATAAGGCTTAAAATATTCAAATTATCTCAATGACTGCTAAAAAATCTTACATCTAATTCTAATTATAAATTTTCATATCAAATTTCATGTATTATGTTTATGTAGAAAAATAATATTTGGATTTTAATACATGTAGTACCAAACTGATTCCAGGAACACCAATGAGAAGCCCTGCTTCCGGATAATTTCTACCATACACTGGAAGGCTGGAACACTACATTGCAGAGGAAGCACTACATTGGAACAAAAGCCAGAGACCACGTTTCATAAAAAAGCTCTAACAGACAAACATAAGCAATTCCCACCACTACTGGAATTTACATTTATATTTTGTTCCTTCCAAGGAAAGTTGGTGATTCAGTATTTTCATCTAGGCAGATACACAGGAATTCTGAAATAGAATCCAGAACACAGAAACAGAAGAATGTATGGATAGACTTTAGGGAGGCCCAGCTGTTCAAGAGTTTTATACACAATAGAGAAGTAAATACAGATCTCTGTTTTGGTTTCAAGTTGCAATGTCACCCACAGCCTCATGTTATAAACACTTGGCTCCCAGTTGGAGACACTGCTTTGGGAGGATACACAATATTTTGGAGGTGGGACTTAGCTGGAAGTCATAGAGCCCTTGATGGTGTCTTGTCTAGGGCCCTTTCCATACTCTGCTTTCAAACTGCCATGGAATGAGCAACTGTACTGAACCAACCATGATGTTCTGTCAGACAAAGTATATAGGGCTAAGTGACCATAGGTTTGGGTTGTTTCTCACAGGAATTTGGCTTTGGAATTTTGTAGTGAAGCTCGAGCAATCACTACATAAAAGTTGTACCAGAAGTGTGGTCCTTGGACAAGGGTTGTAGGGGGAATTTGGAAGAATCAGAGATCTGGGCTAGAGAAGCTCAAAATGCTGTAAGCAGAGCTGGACAGATGGTTTTGGAGGGAACTTAGAAATCTCCTGGAAACAGAAGTGACCATGAATTTCTTGTAGGAGCAGGGGCTTTCTTGGAGACTGGACTAAAAGTAACTTCTTTTACGTTCTGGTAAAGAATCTGTCTTCATTTGTCGCTGTCCTGGAACTTGATGGGAAGCTGAGTTTAAAGGTAAAAAATGAATTACATGGTGGAGGAAATTTTACTTGTAGCGTCTGGACTGTGGCATGGTTTACGGATAGCTGATGTTTGTTTACTAAAGTTTCTGAGAGTTAAAAAAAAAGGCCTGAGACAATAAGGGGAGAAAAGTATTGCAGTAGATTTTAATATATACAGTATGGCTAGAAAAGACATAAGTAAAAGGTTGTGACCCATGAAAGTATATAGCGTTACATTGTGGAATGTTATTTTAACTAGGCAAAGCTGTGTTACATTTGTTTATGCTGTGGAATATTACTTTATGCAGAGGTGTGTTACTTTTGTTTTTGCTGTATTTCTTAATGATTTAAAGATGTGTTTCTGTTGTTTGTGCTGCATTTGTTTAATTATATAAGGAGGTATTGCATTTGTTCCACCTTGCCTGCCCAAGACACCTGATGTAATAATGAACAACTGGCCAAAAGCTAGGCAAAAAGGAATAGGTGGGGCTGGTGGGCAGGAGAATAAGAATAATCTAGGCTGAGCAAAGAAGAGAATTAGGGAGACACATGGGGCCAGACAGACAGACACAAAAGAAGCAGGAAACATAGGACATACAGAAAGAAAGAAAGGTAAATCGTCCCAAGGCGAAAACATACATGAAGAGAAATAGGTAAAGTTATAACAGCTAAGCTATGTCCAAGCATTCATAACTAATAAGAAGTCTCTTGTCGTGATTTGGGAGTTTGCTGGAGACCCAAGAGAAAGATTGCTACAATGTTACAGATATTGGTGTTACCTTTAAATTTTTGAGTTACTTTCTAGTGGGACACTTAGAAAAATATTTCTTTAAGGCTAGGCCCTATCCATCACAAACGCCCGGGACACAAAGTTACATAAAATTGTTCATTTTAAGAACTTTCATTTGAGAAGAGAGATCCCTGGTACATCTTGATTACACAGGGAAGTCTAAGAAATTGTATTCTTGAGTTCAGCCACCCAGGCCCTCAGAAGCCACATCAGCAACTACCCAAAGATGCTTGGTAGCAACTCAGGTGGCAGCAGACCTCACTATCATCTACTTGACACTGCATTTCCAGGCATGTAGAATGCATGACAAGACCATGGGGACATCTACTAATATTTCAAAGGAAGGCTCTGGAAGTTAGACAATGTCTAGCAGAATCAGATTTCCTACAAAGACCCTTAGGTGAGAGAGAGGATGATATGAAAAACTGTGAAGGTGAAGTCTAGGCCATAGTGGAGACTATAGTGGGCTAGAGATAACATGATGTGGAAAGTAACAGACCATACAGAGAGTGATCCTGAGAGAGAACACAGAAGGCTGGCAGGCTGGAGACCAGCTGCATGGAATTGAAGGGAACTACTACATTCAGTGGGCACCCTAACAGGCTTGGTCTTGTTCTGATCTGATCCTTACTTTTGACCCTTCTATTTATCCCTTTCCCAATTAAAATATTCCTTAGCAGTGGCTTCCTATCACAGGGTAAATCCTAAGCTCTTTCATCAAATTGTTTGACTCTTTAAGCCCATCTCTCATTTATCTAGAAATTTGTACAATATGCCTTCTAGCTTACTGCAATCTGTGTATAGTTAGATTTTTATCGCTCTGACCAAATACCTAAGAGAAAATAATTTAGAAGCAGAATTCATTTGCTTCATAGCTATAGAGGCTTTTCAGTCCTTGTAGAAGAGGTTCTTTTCTTCATGGTGGATGGGAAGAAGAGAGAGGCAGAGGTTTCCAAGAAGAGCTACATCTCTCAGGGATATACCCCCAGTGACCTAATTCCTCCAGTGAGGTGCTGGAGCTGCTAGAACCCCCTTAAATAGTGTGACTAGCTAGGTACCAAGCACTCAACACATGAGCCAGTAGAGGGCGCATGATATTCAAACCATAGCATGAGCCATCTAGTCTCTTACGCATTTGTCAGTGGTATTTCTTCCAAGAGTTAAGTTTATGTGCATCTTCTAAAACTTGGGAATTGCCATCTTTTAAGAGCAATCTTTACAGAGGTGATTCAGCAATACAAAACACCCACTGTTCTCAGTGTGCATCCCAGCACCAAGTTGAGAGACTCACATCCATCTGTAACTCCAGCTCCTGGGAAGTTCACCCTCTTATGGACCTTATGGGCACCCATACACTCATGTAGACATACACACACAGAAATGTGAGATTTAAAACAAGCTTTAAAAAATTCTGTTACACTGAGTAAGACTCCAATATAGAAGCTGACTTTTTCACATTGTCACATCATCTCCCCTTCACGGACATACTTCCCTTATCCCCTGACAGATCTAGCCATAGGGAAGAGTCCTATAATGGGACCTTAGGGCAAGTTCCTCAGTACTCAATTTGCATCAGCATCACCAAGGAACAGCAGACATTAAAGTACAATCTGCTGGACTTAAAGGTCTGAGGGTACCTAGTAGTTCTAAAAAATCTTTTATTTTGCTATTGTGCATGTAGAGTTGAAGAGTCAAAGAAAGCATGAATGTAATCCGACACTAAATTAAGACATTGTTATTAATGT
This sequence comes from Ellobius talpinus, assembly GCA_001685095.1. Classification (NCBI taxonomy): domain Eukaryota; kingdom Metazoa; phylum Chordata; class Mammalia; order Rodentia; family Cricetidae; genus Ellobius; species Ellobius talpinus. The sequence goes on from LOJH01021710.1 coordinate 15,555, forward strand.
GTTAATATTAGGTCCACAGGCACATACCCTCAGAAGTGTACTGATGAACTGTACTAATATTTGTCTTCTGATTTCATGAAAATACCTCGAGGGAAATAACCAAATCTGGGTCATGTATCATACAAATATATCATTTTAGTTTTGCAAGATACAAATTCTCCATTAAAAAATAACAATAGCCTACGGGCTGCAGAGGTGCCTCAGCAGTTAAAATCATGTATTGCTCTTTAAGAGAACCAGGGTTTAGTTTCAAGAAAACATATGGTGGCTTACAAAAACCTACAATTCTAGTTCCAGGACATACGATCCCTTCCTCTAGTCTCTATGGCAGCAGCATACATGTAGTATACATATATGTACTCAGCATATATGCATAAATTTATATACATAAAATAAAAATAGATAATTAAAAAATCCCAGTACTCTTCATATAAACTAAAAATGTACTCTCAGAGAAGACAGTATTGAAAATATGATCTTTTTAATAGCTCAAAAAAGTAACTAGTATTAAGCCTAATAAAAAAAAACTGAAAGACCTCTATGGCAAGAAATCACTAGATGATGGAAAGATCTTTTTTTGTTGTTCTGTATTGCCAGAATTAATATCATGAAAATGGTCATACTACTAAAATTTATATAGAGTTAATACAATAACCATTAAAATTCTGATGTCATATTTCACACATTTAGAAAAGACAATCATATACAACCACAAAAAACACAATTGGCGGTATGAAAATACAATACCTCAAGTCATACTACAGAACTACAATGGAAACTTGATTGAATGTTTTCATTAACAATCAATCATGAAGGACAAAGACATCATTCCTAACTATGTTTGAAACAGCACACTCATTAGCAGTTGAGAAAAGTAACAAGTAGATCAGCAAAACTACATCATCATTCCTAGTACTATTATGAGAAATTCTCATTGGTCTGTAAATGTGTTCTCAGTTTTAAAAGTGGAAAAGTTGGAAACATTTTCTTGATCTAGAAAAACAAAACAAACAAAAGCAGAAGCCAGAGGGCCTGAAAATTTTAAAATGAAAAGCACAATTAACACAACTTTTTGGAGAAGTTTTATTAATGAATATTCTCTGTTTTCCATTTTCATGACAGGATTATCATTTAGTAGCTTGCAACCACCCTGCTTTATCTGGGATTGTAGGTGTGAGTCACCACACTTAGCCAAAAAAGACAAAGCAAGCACTCAAACAAAAAGCAAAAGCACCAGAACAGGACAAGGACAGAGTCTTGTTATACAGCCTAGGCTGACCTCCAACTCAAGATCATATCTCAGGTTCTCTTATGTAGCTGTTATAAGAGTACACCACTAAGCCCAACAGCAATAACCTTTTGTGTGGTAATACATAAGCCCAAATGAAGAAATAAAATGTATAGTGAAGTGATGCACACTAATAAAAATGTATAATTTGATTTATTTACAATGCTAAAAAAATCTAATTTTTAGAGGGGAAATTTACTGAATATTACTAACCAGAGACTCAAATTCACTTAACTTGAACTCATCTAATTTATATTACCAGGCAATTGCATGAAAAAGAAATAAACATATTTATAAGTATTTATAGTTATTTCCATCATCAATTTTAGTATTTCAAATTCACTTAAATCAAACTCATCTAATTTACAGTATCAGGAAATTCTGTAGAAAAGAATTAAACATATTTATAAGTACTTATAGATATTTCAATCATCAATTATAATATCTTAAAAATTGGAAATAATAAGATTTATTTATTCTCAAGGTCTTAATCATCTTGAATGTTTTAAGTATTTTTGACATTTCAAATTACATATACACACAAATATCCCTAAGTAATTATAATTTCCTCATTTATTGCTTTATTTTGAAGGTTATCAAATGTAACTCTACATAAAACGTGCATTTATTTCCCCTGAAAACACAATAACTTTCTAGCATAAGCTATTGAATGAAAATAAGTGAAAAAGAAGGAGGTGGCAGTGAAGGTTAGTTTTAGCCTTGGGAACATTTTTCTTCTATGTTCATGTTCTTTTGCAGGCTTTGAATTGAAGTGTTCAGAACATTTAACACCTCACGGTTTCTGGGTTTTGGGGGGCATCCCTTCCATAGGGAAAGAGCCAAGAAAAAAAAACAATTACTTTATTATTTAAGTAAGCCTAAATCTAAACTCCAAATTCATTTCCAAACCTTAATGTTCAATGGTTGGAAAGCTTCTAGAGAAATGGAATCATAAACATTAAATTTTAACAGTTCACAAATATTTCTGATTACCACTTTAAAAATATTCTGGCAGTTCTGCAATATTCTTAACTGCCCTTCAAGTTCTCAGAGTACAAAGAATTTGGGTGAGGGATATTTAGAGATCAAGTTCTTAATTAACATTGCTTTGACTTTTGAGTAAATCTAGGTGAGTCATTTTATTTCAGTTAATGGAATGTGATTATAAAACATTGATGAAGGCTGCTTCAGGCAGAAAAGATCAGAATCTAGATAGTGATAAAAATTGAGTTACTTAATCCTCTTAAAACCTAAATATAGAGGCAGAAGGATAAGCATTCCCATGAGTATATATGGTACTATGTATATACTTGTCAGGCTCTGGTCATGTAGTTCTGCTTACGTCTTTACACTTTGGAAGACTCTTACCTTCTTATGTGAATGTCATTGTGAGCCACGACCCCACCTCCTGTTCTACAGTCTGTGCATGTGGGTCTCTCTGCCCCAGAGAATTTTGGCAATTTAAATTTTGGTAAATTTGTTTATGATAATCTATTATTCTGCCTTCCTCAGACTCTGCAGGATGGACCCATGCAGTGAGTTATTACATTACTGTGGCATTTACAAAGGCATGCTTTGAAAAATTAAGGCTAGCAAATACCTAGATCTTATCTGTCACTGTATTCTGCTTATTTCACACAATTCATGGAGCATATTATCTATTCCCATGCTTTGTTATGGGTAATGAATGAGCTTACTAACTGATGTGAACATGCTGTATTCACCGTATGTCATATTTTAAAAAATCTTTAATAAACATTTAATGTCTGATTAAAGAAAATAAGCTTACTGATCCAACTTAATGCCATTTTAAGTTATACAAAATAAAATTGTTTAGTAATTTAGGCTATAAGTGCCCACCTTTTATATCCAGTATTATCCCTGTCACTGCATTTTGGATATTCTCCTGAAATTAGAATTTCGGCTGACAGTTTATTCTTTGTCCTTACTTACAGTACTTTTAATATTCTGGGCTAAATCATGGCTAATGATCTGTAGAGCTATGATGAACACTCTGGATGAGTTCTTTATGATATGTCCCTCTAGTTTCTTATCTATATTTCTTCCTATTTTCTTCCACAAATGTGCATCAATACAAACATACTATCCTCAAACCAAATGACAACAGATTTTAATATTATAAGATCTAATTTATGGTAATGCTAAGATTATTATTTCTTAGAATATATTGTTATAATTTTATAACAAGTATATATTATATATGTATTTTTTTAAAAAAAAAATAACAGCTAAATAGCTATTTTTCTTTCAATCATCCCAGACTTCATAGCTTTAGCATGGCATGGTATACCTCCTAACTTGAACTTTTAGGAGCTTCCTTAATGCCATAATTATGTTAATTGTAGCAAAAATAATAAAAACTCAGAGACAGATACTGGGGTTCAACCCAAAAATCAGAAGCAAAGCAGTCAAAGCACTAGAAAGCTCTTACCTTTATGAAACCTTCAGACTGAACAAGAGTGAGTTTCTGTCTCATCCTGTCTTATATTCCTCTCTAGTGCTGGGATAAAGGCGTGCACTAACACTGCTTGGCCCCTATGGCTAATTAGTGTGACTGCTGGGATTAAAGGTACGTGCCACTACTGCCTAGCTTGTATGGATGACTAGTGTGTCTGTTCTGCGTTCTGATCTTCAGAAAGCTTTATTTACTAAAACACAAGTGAAATATCACTACATCCCCCTTTTTGTCTAAAATAAAAAAGAAGGCTATAACTAATATAAGAAAAATTACATACAATAAGTACAATAACTATATAAAATATATAAGACAATAAATTGTTATGGAATTTCCCTCTGTATTCTGTGATTAACATTAATGAATAAAGAACTGCTTTGAGCCTTTAGCAGAGCAGGGTGTGGCAGAGCGGAGCTAGGCTGGGAGGACTGGACTGAATGCTGGTAGAAAGAAGGGCAGGGTCAGAGAGATGCCATGTAGCCCTGCTGGAGACAGACACTGGAACTTTATCTGGTAAGTCACAGTCACATGGCCATACACAGATTAATAGAAATGGATTAAATTAATATGTAAGAGTTANAAGAGTTAGCCAATAAGAAGCTAGAGATAATGGGCCAAACAGTGATTTAATTAACACATTTTCTGTGTGGTTATTTTGGGTCTAACCTAGCTGGGAGGCCAGGAAGCAACAAGCAGCCTCCCACTACAATAAATACATCAACAATGTCTAGTCCATTTGCATTTGACAAATGAAGGCGTAAGTCATAAACAATCCCACACCGTTTCAGAATTATAATTAATAGAATAGTTATTTATTAAAGGGGAAAAAACTTACAGATCACCGTCCCAGACCACAGCCCTCTGCACAA
>LOJH01021711.1:0-11648 GCA_001685095.1 Ellobius talpinus
TTTTTTAATAACAATAAAAAAGTGTCTGAAATTAAAAAAATAAAATAAAAAAAGCAACTATTAATCTAAAAAAATAAAAAAATAAACGCTTGTTCAATGGTGAGCAGAAAGTGGCAAAATTTAGTCACTGTCTCATGAACTAAAAATTGCATTTTTCAAAAGGTAGTTGAAAAAGGAAGAACAGAATTGACAGGGGACAGCTGAGGAAGATTGGTTAATGCATGACATCTGCTGACTGGTAGGTGCCCCGTCTTGTTTTATTATAGCTATTCCCAAGAGCTAGTATAAAGGAACTGAAAAATATTTAACTCTGTAGCATAGACTATCACCTGTAAGTTAGGAAAATTTTGTTTTGCTTCTAAAAGAATTTCAGAAGAAATAATAGAAACTAGAATATATTTTATTTTTAGCTGGTAGTGTGACAAAATTCACAAGTGGACAATGGCCCTACAAGGAACCACAGGGTATTGGCTTTAAACCCCGATAGCAACTCTGGCTGCCAAGTGTAAAGTCAATGGCGCATCCCAGAGGCTGTATGACAGAAATAACCCGAGATGGGGCAAAGACGTCATATTCTCTTATGTGACACTGCTTTTGTTTAATTCCCAAATGCAGGGTCTGTAATATATTAAAGCAATGGTAGTCATGTGAAAGAAATCTGTTTTATTATATTTTAGATGACTGTATAAGGATTAACATGTGCCTCTAATTTCTTCATCTATCAATGAATTTTTTATAACCCAAGTGAGTGTGTTGAAGATTGTTCTTCAAATGCAGGCAAAGGCGAGAGAATTAGCTCCTCGGTTAAGAGCACTGTTGCTCTTCCAGGGAATGCAGGTTCGATTCCCAGAGGCCCCATGGCAGGCTCACAACTAACTAGAACTCCAGTCCCAGGGGATCCAATGCCATCCTGTCAACTCCATGCGTACCAGGCATACACATCATACACAAACATATAATCAGGCCAAACATCATATAGCAGTACTTGATTAATGAAGTTTCTTTATTATTTTGATCTTTGGTAGTATGCAGTTTTCAAAGTGCCTACTTAGCATTCTATTTAAAAGGTCTATACTGATATATCTAATAAGCATGTAAGAAAGCTTAGTAGCAATAACAGCACAGCAAGCCATAATAACTCTTCATGAAGTTATTCATTAAATATCCTTGAAGTATCTGAACTGTCTTCTACAGACTGTAGACTATACCCATTCTCACTCTTTGGTAAGGTGTGATCTATTTAGGAGCAAAAGGATATGCCTCCAAAATAAAAGAGATACAAATAAAGTATCATTGAAACCATGGGAAAGAAAATTTCCCTTTTATGGGAAACTTAAGAAGTGCATTAAAAAGTCATATAGTAAGGAATGCATGGGACCTTTGAGAAGACTGCAGTGTGCCTTGGCTGAATGTCAAAGGAAGATAATGTTGTACCAGGGGAAAGTCTAGCTGCCAAGGAAGGCGTGCACTTTACTGAGCATGCAGTGAGGAACTGTTGGAAATTCCTGAACAGGTGCAAAAGCATGAGTGGAGAAGAGGAATGTATGAATGGTTTTCAGTCCGAACTGGAGACTGACAGCTGGAAGATAATGGAGGCGGCTTGGAGGATGCTCTGTTTTGAGCAGTAGGCTCAATGGGGAGAAAGGCGGAGGGCATGGAGACATGCAAGGATTCAAGTGGTCTTTCTTGGCCGATGATCCTCTGAACCTTCAAGTTTGGATGCCCGAGAAGAAAGTGATGCCTTTGACAGGAGTGTGCAGCCAACACAAGAAAGGGGTTTAGGAAAAGAGGAGTCCAGCTATTAATTTAAAGCCCAGAGGATATTAAGTTTTCCTCCTTATCGTCCTCCTCCTTCTCCTCCTGCTCATTCTCCTCATTTTCCTTCTCCAGCCCCAGCAATCACCACCACTTTCTCTTCCTCCTTAGTACTGAACTTGAGAATGGCGAATATATGGATTTGGGAATTATACTTGTACACACAGTATTTGAATTCATCAGTAAATTTGGCAAAAGAGAAACGTAACAATAAAGGAAAAAAATGTCAAGGGAAAAATTGATTGAAAAATTATACATGAATGGGAAGAAAAGAGTAAACAAAAGGAGGGAGAAAACCAGAAATAAAAGCTAGAGAGGAGAATTCTTCACAAAACAGAGTTAGTGTCTCAAAAAGTAAGTTTAGTAGATGCTTTGTATGGTAACTAGCAAGTTAATGTCCTTCTCTAGGATTCCTCTCCCAGCACCCAGAAAGCATGGGCCTAGCTGCTATGTTTGTACCCAATAATTTTGCCCCCTTGACTATAGTTAATCTGACTTACATTCAATGAGTAATTAAAACTCATGCAATCATATTTTCTCTACTGGAAATTTAGAACTAAGAATTGAAAGATTAAGCTATACCACTTTAAAGTATACACCCAAAACAGTAGGTTACTTTTCTTCAGAGATACCTGCATGCCCATATTTTTGCTGCATTATTTATGACATCCAGGTTATTGTATCTAAGTGCCTATCAGTAGATGAATGGAAAAAATATGATGAATATACACAATAGACTTTTGTTCAGCCATATAGAAGAAAGAAATTATGTCATCTCCAAGAAAATCAATGGTACTAAAGATAATCATGTTAAGTGAAATAAGCCAGACTCACAAAGTCTAGGACAGCATGTTTTCTCTCCTGTGGAATCTGTGCGTGGGGGACAGGAAGGAGGAAAGGGGGAAGGAAAGGGCAGGTGGGAGGGAAGAGGGATAAGAAAGAACAATAGGGACTAGAGAAATGGCTTAGCTGTTAAGAGAACCTTTTGCTAGCTACCCACCCCTGAAACTGACCAGTATTATATTGGCTGCTAAAGTCCACTGATAAGCTATGGTAAAATACAATTTTTACTAGGCAAAGATGTGTTACACTGTTTCTGCTGCATTTGTTTACTTATGTAAAGGTGTGTTGCATTTGTTTCACCTTGCTTGCCCAAGGCACCTTATTGGTCTAATAAAAAGCTGAATGGCCAGTGCTAGGTAGGAAGGGGATAGACAGGACTGACAGGTTTGGAGGATAAGTAGGAGGATAAATCTAGGTTCAGAATAAAAGGAAGGAAGAGAATGAGGGAGAAAGAAAGGGACAAGCCTAGGGCCAGAAGCCAGGCAGCCACCAGGCAGCCAGACACAAGAAGCAGCGAAAGTAAGATATACAGAAAGGCAGGTAAAAAGCCCTGAGGCAAAACATGGATGAAAAGAAACAGGTTAAGTTATAAGAGCTAGTGGGACAAGCATAATATAAGGCTAAACATTCATAACTAATAAGAAATCTCTGAGTCATTATTTGGGAGCTGGTTGGTGATTCAAAAGAAACTTACAGTGAGCTCTCAGTAAGCCCCCAGCTTTTAGGAAACAGGGTTGTCCTGCATCACAAAGACTTTGATAAAAGCATAGGAACAGCCTAGAAAACAATAAAAAAGAAATCCTATGATCTTGTCTCAGAAGACTGCACTAAAGCAGAGAGAGAGGCGGCAGAGGGCGGGGTGGGGGAACCTGTTGTTCTTAAAGAAGATCTAGGTTCAGTTTCCAGCACTCACATGGTAGCTTACAACCACACATAACTCCATTTTCAGATGATCATAACCCTACTTCTGACCTCTGCAGGCACCAGGCACACACATGGTGCACATACATATAGGTAGGCAAAACACTAATATACATAAGAGTAAAATGAACAAATCTAAGACAGAATTTGAAGAAAGAGTAATAATTTAATATGATAAAGTCCATTATATACATATATAGAAGTGTTTCAGCGAAATCCCTCTGCAAATCAATATAGGCTAATAAAAGGAAACAAAATTATTCTACTAAAGACATAGTTTGGGTAAACACAGAAACCATATCTTAGGGCCCAGTGGATCCCCACCAGCCCTGATCCTACACCAACGTTTAGCCATTTTTCACACACTTGGTCAAACTCAACTCATTGAGCATCCTCTACTGTTGAAATCTAAGACACTTGCTGGGTATGTCCTCTTCTTTAAGTATGACTGCTCGGTGCCTTCGCAGATTCTTTTTCCTCTATGTATCTACAGAAATTGGACTGTATTCTCTACTTCTCAGTCAGCCATCTTCCTGTTAATCTCAACTTTAAATACTGTGAAATACTGACAACTCTTAAATCCATTTCTCCAAGCCAGACATTTCCTCCAAGTTCAAAATTCATACATCTAATGACCCCCATGAATGTGAAATCTTCATGAATGCCTCAATTAAATATGTTCACAATGAAAATAAGTTCTGTATTCCTACTTCCTCCCAACAACCCTAAAGACTCTGTCTTCATTTCCCCCCGATTTCTATAAATAGTGTTGCTATCTTTCCATTCATTAAAATTAGAAATCTGGACCATATTCTGGGTTTGTCACTCTCCCTCACACCCCATCTCCAGCCCCTCAGCTCAGCTTCTTCGTTCCTCACGCATAGGTACCCAGTCCACCCACTTCCATCACTTCTGTGACTACATCAATCTGAAATATCACCATCTCTTATCTAAGTGCTTGTTACAGTTGTTCAACTGCACTTCCTTATTTTTTTTCTAGGTATCAGTTACCAGTAGAAAGTGTGCTGGACAACATCTTCCAGTAACTTTTCAAGGAAATCCAGGTTCCCTACCAGTTCAGAAAGCCTGGCCTGTTCTGCCTTCTGCCTCCTCCCCACCTGATCTTGCTCTGCTGCGAGCTCCAGCCACATGGCTTCCTTTCACTTCCTCTGAAACACCTCGGCAGAGCCCTTGCACAGGTGTATCCTGGGCCTACTCACATCCCTAGTGCTTCCTTCACATGTTTCAGGTTTCAAAGTCAGATATTTAAAATGTCGTTTCTGAGTTCTCACGTGTCACTAATAATCCATCATGAAGTCACTTTGTTTCCGCCATAGGACTCATTACAGGTTATAAACATGCATTTCTCTGCTTCCCCATGAGATTGTAACGTCCCCAGGTGCAGAGACCTTGCCTTTCCTATTCATTAACTGGTCACTTAACACTTACACGGAGACTAAACTACAGCAGGTGCCGGTAATTACTGACTGCAATTTCACTGGTTGTTGATAGTTTCCTAGTTCCTTATTAACATGTCTACTGCACTTTCCAGGAGAGAAAATCTTACTGTCTTCTGCTAAACTACTCTTGGTTCTGCTCTCTGAGGCAGTGTGTTAAAGTGCACATTGCGGTAACAAGGACTTGTGAAGATCCACTAGAAGGAGGGAAAATGAGGTCATTGTTTCAGACATTTCAGTCTAAGGTCAGGGAGGTCCTTTGCTTTAGCCAGAAGCCAGCAGCATATCATGGAAGGTGAGGCATGATGGAGCAGAGCTGCTCAGTCCAAGAAGCAGAGAAACATACAATGTCAGGGGACAAGGTGTGTTTCTGCATGATAGCATACCCTCAAAGACCAACCGAATGCTCCTCTTTACTACCTCCTAAAAATGCCATCATATTATGATGATCTCAAGGAATGAATACATTGGTTAGCTTCAAGACCTCAGGATCCAGTCGCTTCCCAAAAGCTATCAGCTGGTAACCAAGCCCTCAACACATGAACCCTTGGGGGCATCCCAGATTCAAACTGTATCAGTAGGCTTCTGCTTTTACATCACATGGTCACATTTGATGAAGATTTTAGAAGGATGGGGTGGTTAACAATGTCATATGATGTTGGACAGTTATTATTATTTTACTGGGGAAATGTGAGCAAACATCTATTCTCCCCTGATACTGTGCTAACCATAAACCAAAGAAATGATTCCACACAGCTTTAGATGGTGAACCAATATATTTAATTGAGGTTGCTTATCCTCAGAAGGGTGGGCATCTTATAAAAAGCCACCTGCCAAAGAACATTGGCCTACTCCGCACCAGGAACTGTTGATGAGTATTATTTATCACCTTGTAAGACTTCCCTCCCCTGCACAAGGGAATGCCAATGGCCTATTCTTCTAAGAGTCTCATGTGTGCGATCAAGGCTGCCCTGATTTCAAGGAGGCAATGGCAAAAGTTTTAACAAGTTCCCTTGCAGACTGTTATGATCAGGCAAATCTGGGAAACAGTAGTTTGGAAATAAATATAAATTTCCCAAGCATTATTGTAGGCCCCAAATATTTTCTCTTTCTCAGCGAATTGCAGATAAACACTGATGTATGTCATCAAGTCATGAAAGTTCCCAAAAGAAAGCTGCCAAAGTTCTACCTGACTTCCTACAAAATAATCTAAGCGGTATGGCATTTTCTGTAACTTGCATCCAATTATATGATTCCAAATAGGCTACAGTGATATTCAAAATGTAAATGAGAGTAAAACTATATCTTTATTTTTTATTTTATGACTTTGGGTGTTTTGCTTACGTGTATGTCTGTAACACATGTGTGCATGGTGCCCTGTGAAGTCAGAAGAGGAAGTTGGATTTCTTGGGACTAGAGTTATAAACAGTTATAAGCCACCATGTGGGCGCTTGGAACTCAACAGAGTCCTCTGCATGAGCAGCCAGGGCTCTTAACTGCTGATCTACCTCTCCAGCCCCAGCAGGACAGATATATCTTAATTACAGAGAATTTCACTGAGAAACAGGTAAATGGGCTGGACTTGCCAGCAGTTATTATTTGTAATAGGATAATGACTCCAGTATTTTAAAAGACATTCTGCTTCTAGTTTGCTTATATCTAAGGTTGTCACTTCATCTCAACCACTCCTAAGAGCCTTAGACAAATCTTTAGCATCACTCTAGCGGCCAGGGTGCTGAGGGGAGAGCGAGTCTGTAAAAAGCCTTTTCTCCCTTCAGAAAGAGTGTCTTGGGTCAATGTATAACCACAGTAGCCTGGTCACTTTTGGAACAATAGAGCCACTGATTTTTTCAAGTTTTCTTCCTTTGTAGCTTGCCTTGACCAGCAGTTATAAATTGGTGCTAAATCAATATTAGCTGTCATTTTCCCAGATGCAAGAAGGGAAAAAAAAAACCTGATCCCATGAGAAAACTCAACCCTTCCTGGCTGCATTTAAAGTAAGATGGTTTGTATTATACCATTTGGGAGAATAATCTCTTTTTGTCTTAATAAATCTTATGCTATTTCAATTTGTATTAACTAGATATACTGGACTCAGTAGTCAGAATGAAATTCCACTCATTATAGATTCCCCACCAGCATCCTCATGTCCTGCCCTTCCTCCTTCTTCCCATCCCCAACCATGGCGTATGTTCCAACTCCCCCGCTTCCTTCTGGTACTGCTTACTTATGGACAGGGGTAGCTGAGCTTACACACCATCTCTAATTGCTCACCTTGGGTGGAGCAGTGTCCTACAGAAGTTTTAGTTTTGCCACAGCATCATTACTCAACAAAGTATTTGAACAAGTATCACTTAATAACACAAAAATAAACAAGGTCCTTAAAGTGATTGAGGAGAGAGGTTTGAGCTACCTACCTTCCTTCCTCGAGGACCAACCTTCTTAAACTTGTTCTTAGAAAACTCTCAAGGGGGAACTTGGAGGAAAATCAGAGCACAGGTACACTTAGCCAGGGCTAAGCTGCCTATTCCCTTGAAAGGATTAGTCCCTTTGTTCATTTTCAAAGAAACGTGTGACTTCTCTCAACACTTCTCAGTCATCGCTTTTCAGAGTATAGCTATGCATTTCATGTTTCCATAAATATTACACACGCATGTGCAGCACTTAGACACAGGTGGAAACTGAAACTATTCAAACATTCAAAGTGCCACAGTTCTAAGTAACTTCTCCCTCCAATCTCCTGGACTTCTAGGGCCCGCATGGCATTCTTTAAGTGCTTTCAAATCTATGGTGCTTTTATCACAGGTCTATGGAGTAGTTAGACTATGAACACTCTCTTCCTTTTACAGATGGGGAACCACACCAACAACCTTGGCTGAGGTCACAGCACGCAAGAGAATGACTGAGACACAGAAACCAGGTCTCCCTGACCTAACCCAGTGGTTTTCCTTCTCTTAAACTGTCTGTAGCAAGACTCAGGACACTGATCCTCGAGGAGGGCAGGGCCATGAGCCTTTCCCTCTTGGCCTCTGATGACTTATGACTTAATAACAGATGGATAAGAGGACACTTGGTGGCCAGAAGATTGATTACCTACATTCAAGGCAACCCGGCAGCGCACCCTGATTAGAAGTGGTCCTCATGCTTTAGGCCTACCAAAACACTAACAGAAAAGCTGAGTGTGGTGATCACTGTTCGGGTGGAGCCTCCGGCTTCCCCTCCAGGGTCTGGAAAGACCCATTCCTGTCTCTTTCTGTTTCTGAACAGGCGGCCAGAGACTCTCCGAGCAAAAGAAAGGTGTCAAGAATTCTTGGTGGCTATTTGAGCTTTCTCCCCTGAAGTGGCTATTTGAGCTTTCTCCCCTGAAGTGGCTATTTGAGCTTTCTCCCCTGAAGTTGCCAGTGACCCTAGTCCCTGCCTAAGTGCCCAGTTTTTGACCATGCTTGGGGCAAAAACCCAGCTTGTAGCGGACACATCATCACCCTTACCTACAATTTATAAAACCTTCCCTCCCTGGCCTGGGCTCACCCCTTCCCTGTCCTCAATCTCTGGGACTGGAGAACTCGCCTGAGAGTTTCTTTGCTCAGTAAACCTGCTATTATACTTTTTCAATTCGATTTGATCTTATTATGGGAGGAGGGCAGAAAGCCTATTAATCACATAGCTTGCTTTTGACTTGTCTCCTCGGTAGCCCCCCTCACAGATGTCTTTCAGACGTGGTAATTACAGACCTCAAAGCCAATGCCTGCAGATGCAGAGCCACAGAGCTGCCACTCTAAGATCCACGCAAGCATGAAGCAATGGGGAATGGTACTTACCTTGGAAGAAAGCTGCAGCTTTCATTCCATTCATTGGGTCACTTATATATTCTACTACATGGATGCATAATGGCATCCTCTTGATCGGTGGAAGTGTATATAAATACATTTGCCTCTAGATTTAATCTATAACTTAAAAAAGGCAAAGTTCATGTGCCCCTTAGGCCTTAAGAGTAAACTGAAATCTTGGAAGACTAACCTTATTTCATGAAGCCAACTTTGAAACGATGAAAGACCTGGTTTGCCAAAAGATGAATCGGTATCAAGAAATAACTACAGTACCAGGGAGCCAGATCAACAGATTAAGACCCTTGCTGCTGAGCTTGATGACCTAAATTCAACCCAAGGACGGAACCACATGATAGGAGAGAACCAACTCCCACAGGCTGTTCTCTGACCTCCACATGTGTGCTGTGGCACAGACATACACACAGAATATAAATAAATAGGCATTTTTAAAAAGGAAAGAAAGCAGAGCAGAGCAGTCATCACTATCATGGTGCAGACATATCAGATCTGAGGAGTTGCCAGCACCGTGACTTCTCCTAAATAACGTAACAATTTTTTGCTAGGATGGCCGCACACAGCCAAGTGTGAGGTTCAGTGGAATCTTCCCACCATCTCTATCACCAGCTATATCAATTGCAATATGTTCATCAAATTTGGTATCCCACAACTTTGAGGGCCTAGATGTTCAAAAAAATATGAAAGCAGACTTTAGGAAGAGTCAAATGGATTAAGTCTCACCTTGGAGAAGCAGTTCAGAGCAGGCTTAATTCATGACTTCTGTGTATATTTAGTACCATAGATATTGGCATTTGGAAGTAGTTCATTTTAGAATGAATGTATAGAAATGTTACAGATTTCAGGGTATTGGAAGTAAATAGTGAATGTTTAGCACCTGCCCTGTACCAGGGACGTGATGTCCATTATCACGGGGGAAAAAAAAAACTACAAAAAACTGCCACACAGAAACTGAGGCTAGATAGAGGGAAGTAAAGTCAGAGTTAAAGTCCTCTCCCTGGTATTGGCAATGACTGTTTACCTTCAGAGCCTTGCTACCACACCTAATCACTGCCAAACTACATCAGGCAAACCTGTGAGATCTTCCTTTATTAAATGCAAAAGCAGTTTTTTGAGACTATATCTTAAATAATGATCTAGGCCAGTCTAGAAACAGAAAAATGAGCTAAATTCCTCTGAGGCTAATTGCATTCTAACTTGAAATTTTAGATTAAAATTCAAACCAACACAAGTGTGATCTAAGATTTTTTTTTATTGGGCACACACTTATTTCAATCAATAAAGTTTTGAGCAGGTTGATGGTGGCTCACACCTTTAATCTCACAACTTGAAAGCAGAGGCAGGCTTATATCTGTGAGTTTGAGGCCAGTCTGGTCTACAGAGTTAGTTTCAGGACAACTGGAGCTACACAGAGAAATCCTGTCTTGAAAAACATAAAAAATAAAATAAAATAAAAAATTTGAGACCTATAGCATGAGTGAAATTTCGATATTTACATTCCAAAATTTTCTCCACCTACTTAAATATCCAAAGCAAGGAATCAGTCCAGTCAATTAGAGCATAACCAAACAATGGGATTTCTATATTATGGCTGTATTTATGTGGTAGAAATTTTAATGACTTATGGAAATGTTTACCATATATTACCAAATAAATAAAAGCCCAGAAAAACAAAACCAAACTATTAAGTGTATTTTAAATTTGATTTAAACATCTATTTACATACGCATTGAACCAAAAATTAATAGTAGCTACTTAATGGGTATTAGAATATCTAGGGGCTTTTGTGCTTCACTTTTGCAAACTGAACATGTCCTTACATATGTTGCTAGAAAGAATGCTTTACACAGTGCACAGGCGCTCACAGTGTTTCCTGCAAATTTCTTGAAATTTATAAATAGGATAATAATATATTATGAATACAATTATACAGGAAAGTTTATTAAATGGCATAGAGCCCATAGTTAGCAAACTCGAAGTTCGCCCACATTGCAAATAAAATTGGCTCTCCGTGTACTTTCTTATTGTGCTAAAATGATCATATATAACTGCCAGAGTTCCTTTAACTCTTGCCTGAATCCCTTTATTTTGAAGACACACAGAAACCACAGCAGAATGTACAGCACTTTGTTTGAACATTGAAATAAATAATACCTAACTCGTGATGTTTTTAGAAATAAAAAAGTAAAGCAAGACTTCTAAAGCTCCCAGCCCAGTGCCCAGAACATGGCTAACACCCAACAAGGGTTATCTGTTTGGGGAATTCTGCTCTTACTATTGAAGAATTCTCCAGAAGAGAATGGTTGTGGATCCAAGAAACTTCTGCCAACCACCTAGCACACATACTTCTTTTAAAATAGCCTTCAATTAATAAAGGTGGAGTCCAAAGGAATCTTTGACACGTCATAATTATATACCTCATTTCATCCTCCTTACTTAATGAGTTCCAAAAGCAAGAAATTTAGTCATGACATAATTCAGGTTTTGCCTTAATTGTCTGACGTAGGTTTGTGCAACCAAAAAAATGAGATAAAAGGAAAATCTTAGTACTTTATAAACAGTTCTAAACTTAGATACATCCTTTAAAATTATTTTTAAAAGCATATTTAAAATTCTTTGATGAAAATATCATTGCCCATTTGAGGACACATACTTGTTAATATGATTTAGTCATCTATGTTAGTTAAAAACTGTTTACTGTTTAGTCTTACACTTTATAAATGGTTTAACTTAAGAATATGGATTAAGATATATATATATATATATATAT
>LOJH01021712.1:511-21903 GCA_001685095.1 Ellobius talpinus
AAGGGTGGGCGGGGCCTGAGGGTGGGCGGAGTAGACCTGTGTCGCTCTCCGAGGTGTGTTGCAGGGAGCTGGTTTAATTCTGGCTTCTGAGCATAGGGGCTTGTTCCCACCGGCCACCGGGTCCCAAGTAGTAGACAGCTAGTGAAACGCTTGTCTTCAAGCCTGATATAGGCATTCAAGCCTGATATAGGCATTCAACGTTTAAATTGTCTTACTAAAAGGGAAGAGTGAAGGATGGTGAGGTTCGCTGAAGCTGAATCCAGATCACGCTTGTTAATTAGCGTGTTTGGCTCCTTGACCAGGCTTCAGAACGAGGTGGGGCCTTGACTTCCACTTCTAAGATGAAGGTAGAGGAGGTTTCAAGTCGTGGCTAGTTTAAGCTCTGTTGCACACTCCGTAGTTTGGGGCTAGGTGGACATTGCATTGTTACCATGAGTTTAAAAAAAATTATTGTCTTAGAAACAAACCTTTGGAAGGAAGATGCAAGATGGGCATGTTCAATATTTTGATGTTTACTTAACATTATCAGAAAGTTAAGGACCTTGCGTGTGACTTAGTGGGAGAAAGGCCCTGGGTTCCATTTCCAGCACTATTTAAAAGAAAAAAAAGATGTTGAGGAAGGAGGATCATGCATTCTAGGCCAGCCTGGGCTACTCTGAGAGTTCCTATTAGAAGAAACGGAACAAATATTGCCAGCTCTAGGACCCAAGTTCGATCCCCAGAACACATAAAAATGATGAGCATAGTGGGGCACACTTTGCCCCAGTGCTTGGAAGTCAGAGCCTGGTAAGTCCAGATTACCTAACTTGTCTGCTTCAGGCCAATAAGAGACTTTATTTAAAAGAAGGTGGACAGACAGACCATCTTCCTAGGAATGGCACCTGAGGTTGTTCTCTGTCACCACAGCTGTAAGCGTACCTGCACACACACACACACACACACACACACACACACATGAACATGCACAGGCACATGTACACACATGTGCATGCTCACATACAAAGATGTATTCATTTGAAAAACTAATAAAATGGCACCAGCAGCATGGAGACTCCTGAATGCTCCCTCCCTCCCCACGGGGCAACCACATTCTTGTTTTTCTCTGAGTCATTGGATGCCTACACATCACTAATAGTAGACTGTTCCTTTGGGCCTGCATGGGCCTTTCTGTAAGTAGAATCACATATTGTTTTACAGTTCTTCCCTCAGCAGTTTGGCTTAGACTCACACGTGTTAGTACCTGTAGCTCTGCTTTATTGCTTCTCACTGCTGTGATGTTCCCTAGGCTAGTATTGAGCTTGTAGTAATCCTCCTGCCTCAGCCTCTCAAGTGCTGGGATTACAAACATGAGCCAAACTGGCTCAATATTTTAATCTTAAAAACAATGTGGCTAGATGCCTGTCCTTGGATACATCTGGAAGCACACCCCTGGCCGACTTACCTAGGTAGTTGCTTTTGAGCCACATTTGATCTTAGCCAAAAAGCCTAGAAGTGATGGGTGCCATTCAGTTGATTGAGTCATAGAATCAATCACAGTGTTAGGGTGTTTCCAAGTCCTTACACTAATTTGGCCTGTGCTAGTGAGTGTATCACAATTCTTGCTCTACAGCTTTGCTGACAGCTACTGGTTCTTTTTTTTTTTTTACTTTTGTAGTTCTGGTAGATAATATTCTTTCTTTGTGGCTTGAATTTTTCATTTCCCTAATGAAGTTCATATGTTTATGGCTCCCTTGAGTTTTCTCCTGTGAACCATTAAGACTATTTTATTCTTGTCTTTCTTTTGTTGTGCTGATTTGTAGGTTTTCTTTATATATTATATATACTAATCCTTTGGCTGTATCTGGGGAAATTTCCCAGGCTTTCTTTGTTGAGTCTTTTGGTAATTGAGGTTTGTGAGTTTCACACAGTGAGACCTGTTCCACCTCCCTTTCATTGTATTTAGGACTTGTAAACACATTCTTCTGATTTGGCTCCTGCCACTTTTGTAGTGTGAGTTCCATGCTTGTTCTCTTTAACCCACTGGGAGTTAGTATTGGTGAAGTCCAGTTTTGCTTTGTTTTGTTTGCACTTCTCAGCTTCTCCTGTTTTATACGCTGAGGAGTTCATACATCCATCAATCTGGTCTTCATATGTGCTAGATTCTTTGTGTGTGTATGTGTGTGTGTGTGCATGTGTGTGATTTTTTTGTGGGGAGCAAGACACATCTTGAGGCAGGGGTCTCTTTAACAGTCCAAACTGGCCTTGAACTCTCCAACCTTCCCTGCTTCTGTTTGGATGGTAGGTCTTCCAGTGAGTTCATGGGTGTCTTTTCTAGGACATACACATCCTGGAAGCCTATCTTTTGGTGACCATTCACTGGCTGATTTTGTGGTGGTGTTTTCATTGTCTTTTCATGACCTGCAATCCATTGCCGTTTCCGCATGTGGTCCCTGCAGCAATCAAGAAGAAGGATTTGTCCCTTTATTGAAGTGGTATTGCCATTTAACAAGCATTAGTTATTGGGTACTTAACATTGTAGAGATATGAACATGGGTCTGGTCCTCCAGGAACTCAGAATAGCTGAGCAGTCACCAACCAGCTCTCAAGTACAGAAAGAAGAGCTTATGACAAACAAGGGCTGTGGCCATGAGGCAGGCAGTAGCTACTTCAGATGATCTGGACAGGCTAAGGAAAGGTGGGCTTGCCCTCCAGGGTAAGGAGGAAGTCTGCCTGTAAGGGAAGGCATTTGACATAGGCATTTATGTAAGCAAAGACAGGAGAGGACAAAAGGAAGGAAGTGTGGCTGAATATAAGGAGTAAGAAAGGAAACCGGGATGGGGGCTCCCTGGAAGTAGCTGGGATTTAATTTCAAAGGTTTAAGTGTCTCAAGACATTTTACTGAGAAGTGTGGGTTTAGGATTATTAAGATTATGATAAAGAAACATTAACCCAGAGCTGAAAGTACTGACCTGGCTGTCACATAAAACCTAGCAAGCTATGGAGATAGACAGACAGACTCACAGGCAAGATAACCTGGACTAAAACCAAGCAAGATACCTTGATTTTTTTTTTAACACATTCGTCATATCAATAGAGTAGAGGCCAATGACATTGGGTGTAGGGACTGGAGGAAGCCCTGAGTGGCTGAAGTCCTGAGTGAATGTTTGCTGTTGACATGGGCAACAGCCATGTCAAGAACTCCAAAGTCTCAAACCTCTAGGAAAACGGCAGAACCTTCCCCATGCTATGCTCAGGGAAATGACAAAGCCTTTCCTACTGGTCTGAGTGCTAAAATAAGTAGTGTGTGTATGTGTGTGTGTGTGTGTGTGTGTAAAATGCCCATCATAGCTTCCCTTTCCTCTCTCCATGGATATTTACAGCCTTGAAGACTGAGCCTCTCCAGAGACTGTTCCTACTACCGTTAGTTAAACTTGCTTGCTTGGTTTCCCTGTCTACCAGAATCCCTGCCTCCTTGGTTCAGCTGTGTGCAGTAACCCTGGCCTCCATCCCCCCTCTTCAACTCTGTAGGATAAAATGCTTGCGTGGGTGAGGGGATGCTGAGGTTTTGCCTTCTGAGGACTCAGACCACTGTCTTTGTGTATCTTTGTGTTTGTCGTTTCTTCATTCCCTTGCCGCCCTGAGTCAGGTTCACGTCCCTGGAGCCACGTGCATGGACTCAGCAATTAGGCAAGTCACATTGCTGGCTGTCGCCACGGTCCCTCTCCAGAACTTTTCAGTCCGAAATTCTAAAGTCTCAGCGCAGTAACTAATGTTTCCACCATCTCAGCCCTCACCCATTGTCCCACCCAAAAGTGAGTTTGACCACTCCAGGTGCCACCTATGAATGACATCATCATTCATTGGCCTTTAACATCTGGCTTGTTTTGCTTATGTAATGTCCTCAAGGTTAGCCCATCTTGCAGTGTGAGCTGGAATTTTCCTTGTTCTTAGGGTGAATAATAAGCCATTGTGTGTACGTGTGCCTTTCCTATCAATCCAGGCACCAGTTGGTACTTGCCTTACTTCTGGCTGCTGTGAGTGAAGCTATAATGAAGACGAGTGAACCCACGAGTGTCACATGTGTCTTTAATTGTAGTGTCCTGTGGAATTGTTGGCCTTTTCTATGGTGGCTACCCTCATTCACTGGCAGATTAGCCTGCCCCTCTAATGGCTGTCGCCTCCTCTTATTTCTTGCCTGCTAGTCCATCTGCACTGCCTTTAAGGGGAACTTCACCACAGCCTGTTTCAAAAGGAGTCACCCAGGAGCCCTCTGCTGTTGTGGCCTGCCCCTCCCCTTACAAAACCCTTGTATGATGTTCCTGAGCTGAAGGTGGGGATAGTGACCTAATTTTCAACGAGCAACACCCTGGCTTCATGAGCAGGGTTCCTAATGGGCCTGCAGCATCTACTCTTCCTGGCTTTTACTTGTCTTCCTGAGACTTGACCTTACACAGAGAGTATGATCAGGACCCTAGGATTTTCTACCAGCCACCTGTATAGAGGGTTTGACCTCAGGTAGGGTTGAGTGGAGGAAGGGGGGCCCTGTTTTGAAACTTCTGTGACGTCTTCCCGAGACTTGACCTTACATAGAGAGTATGATCAGGACCCTAGGATTTTCTACCAGCCACCTGTATAGAGGGTTTGACCTCAGGTAGGGTTGAGTGGAGGAAGGGGGGCCCTGTTTTGAAACTTCTGTGACGTCTTCCCGAGACTTGACCTTACATAGAGAGTATGATCAGGACCCTAGGATTTTCTACCAGCCACCTGTATAGAGGGTTTGACCTCAAATAGGGTTGAGTGGAGGAAGAGGGCCCCTGTTTTGAAACTTCTGTGACTCAAAGTTGAGAGATACTGGTACCTGCCATTTGAGGAGATACTGTTTTGGAGCCCCCCTCACTTGTAATAGAGTTCCTCCTGCCAGGAGAGGAGAAAGGGGCAGGACCAAGCCACAGGGCCACAGACTCTGCTTTTCCATAGGAAATTTTCTTTTAGGAAATTTTCTGGAATAAATGCTCATTTGCTGAATGTTCTTAGGGGATTTCCAAGACGTGAAAGCGTTACTCTTAGATAATTATCATGATTACAGATGTGTCACCAAATCCGCTTAGGCTCTTGGAGCCTCCAGGGTTTGTCTCCAGGGTGGAGGTGTTGAAGGGTGATGTCACCAAACAGCTATGGAAAGATCAGTGGCTGCCAGTGGGTTGATCTGGAGGAGACAAGGCTGGCAGCGGCAGGAACACTTGAGGAAGAGTTACTGTTGGGAACTAGAGAGTGGAGCAGTTCCACACAGAGCTATGACCTAGCCATTGCTGTCACAGAATGCCTGGTGGGGAGGTTAGTGTGATCTGGAAGATGGCTGGAAGGCAGGTATTCAGGAAAAGCCTAGCCAGAGCTTTGTAGTGGTTACAGTGCAGATTCAGTGCTGTGTGGCTTGTGAGCACTGGTTGATCCTGCACTGTGGTCTCTCAGGCAGATTCTGGGGCATTTGGATGGGCAGCTGGTGAATGGGCCATAGTTAAAGTGTCATCATGCTCCTGATTTCTGTCCTAGAAGACAGAGAGTGTGTCTGTTTCATCATTGCCTCTTGTGAACTTGGAATCATGGTTGACTGGTCTTAGATGCTTGATGGATGATTTAGTTGGAGGAACTTAATGGCTGTTGAGAGGAAGCACAGAAAAAAGAAGTGATATGGTTGAAGAAGATTTGCACTGAGGCATGACACCCGTGGAGGAGTTTCAGAAACCTGTCCTGAGCCAGAAAAGAGATTTGGGCAGAAGAGTTCATTAGGAGTCACAAGGAGACAAAAGAGTAAAAGAATGGAGGTGGCAGACTGGGTTATTCTGGGAGTATAGAGACGAAAGTGTGAGACACCGTGAGTGAGAACCCATGTCCCTAAAGATTATCTGTGGTGAACGTCTCTTATCATCATATGTCACATGGACACCTCTCATAGCTACTGAGCCTTTTGAGAGCACGAAGCTCACCAGGGTTTCTCTTGTAGGTGAAGGAGCTCTTTTCATCCTTAGGCGTGGACTATAACATCCTGGAACTTGATCAAGTTGGTGAGTAGCTGTCAGTAATGCTGCTATTTGTAGTAAATGCCAGTGTGACTGTTCTACTTACTTTGTTCAACTCAGCGTGTTCTTGTGTCTTTCTGTCAAATGAGCTCTTGTTGTTTGTATTCAGCCACATAGAAGATGAACCTTCATATGACAATCAATTTTATAAAGATTTTTCATATTTGAGGGTAGGGCATGGGAAGCTGCGGGCTGCTAACTTTAAAGTGTTTGCAACATTGGCTACTTGCCTGTCAGCATTCCATAAAATAGATTAAAATAGATTAAATGGTCACAATGAGAGGAATCCACCCTATTTCCTGGGGAAGAGCATGCTATGTTTTCAGCCTAGTTTTGAATCTTTGTCTTCCATGGCCACGGCAGTCACCTCACACCTCACACCTGCTGTTCTTCGCAGGAATTTGGGATGTGACAGTGACCAGAGAAAAACCCTCAACTTTATCTTCATGGGACCAGCTTTTCACCAAATTGCCTTAAGAAACAAGGTGCTCTTGTTTCTTACCAATGAGTGTCAAGTCTTAAGTATCATAGCCCTGCTGTATCTTCCAAGGAGGGTGAAAAACTTTTTTTTTTTTTTTGGTTTTCAAGACAGGCTTTCTCTGTGTAGCTTTGGAACTTGTCCTGGAACTTGCTCTGTAGACTAGGCTAGTCTCAAACTCACAGAGATCCACCTGCCTCAGCCTCCTGAGTACTGGGATCAAAGGCCTGTGCCACCACTGCCTGGTCACAAAAATTTTTAAATGTAATCATAGGAAGCACTTTCTCATTAGTTATTGTAACAGGTTTCACTTGGGTTTTGTTTTCTTAAAGGATACTTATCCCTTGGTCGTGGCAGAGCAACTATGTATGCAAAAGCTAACCCAGATGCTTTGTCCTAAAAGGAACCCATAGGTAGGCCGTTGGGTTGAAGGTATCCTCTGAAGGTGTAGAGCTTTCCCATCTTGAGTCATTATTTCATAAAGTCATGGAGCACACTGGCCTGTCATGGACGTGATCTTGTAAGCAATGAGCAGTGAGCACCATAAGACTTGAGCTCTGCAAGGGAACCCTTTATTGTGTCTTCATATGCTGTTTTATTCTTTAGATGATGGGGCCAATGTTCAGGAAGTTTTGACAGAAATCAGTAACCAGAAAACAGTGCCCAATATTTTTGTGAATAAAGTACACGTCGGTGGATGTGACCAAACTTTCCAGGTAATGATTGTCATCACTCATGGTCCTTGACACTGTTTGTTCGCATTATAATTTAATTTAACATTAAATGGGAGTACCAGTGGAAAAGCCAGAGGCTGGTTACCAGATATCCCTGAAGACTGCAAGGTATCTCACCAACTAAATCTGAGAAGTTATACAGTGCTGGCCTCCAGGCACAGGAAGGCCATTCCTAGCCTGAAGTCAGAGCAGCTGTGACCCTCATAGGACTGTGGCCATCACCACTCCCTTGTGTGCGTATGTGAGGAGGGAGGGAGCATCATGAGGCCCATGAGGGGCTCATAGTGGCTTGGGAAGCAGGTCATGACTCCTGAGGTGGCTCATGAGGCCCCACCCCTTCCTAGAGCCAGATAAGCTGTTAACTTCCATGAAGACAGACCCTTCTTCAGTAGTGTGGCTGGCAGAAAGTGCACACTCCCTGAAGCAGCCCAGTTAAACTCATGAGTTCACTAAGCTGTACCTGGAGTCATATCTTTGTTGTGCCCTATCTGAGGTAGACAGGGATTTGTTCACATGTCCCCAGGAAAAGCAGCAGGTGGGTCCCTGGGGCTAGGACAAGTCTCTTCCTCCTGATGGGGTAAAACAAGCTGTTCTCTAACAAGAGTTGGTCAACAAGAACACTGTTGTCCAGGGAGTTAGAATTCTTATCAGGGCTGCCAATACTGGGTGCAAAGCATGGGGCTTTTAACATCTTGTTTCTTAGAATGCAGGATATGCATAGGGCCATTCTGGTAGGTAGTAACAGTTTAAAACTGGGTGTAGATGGAATGTGGCTCAGGAGTAAAGTGGCTGCCTAGCATGCGTGAAGCCCTGGGCCTGGTCTCTCCTGGCTGTTTATTAAATAAGGTTCTTATCCTATAATTAATTATTTTATCTTGATTCAGTTCTGTTTTAATCCCTCTGTAGGTATGTAAGCACTAGTAACCAATGATTAAATATACATCTGAAATTGTAATTAAGAATAATTTTTGGCTGGGAGGATTGTCAGATTGAATGTTAATTTCTGATTCACACGATCATGCAGTAATAGCTCTGCTGTCCTGGAAGCGTCCTGCCACTGTGCAGGTGGTAAGTGCTGTACTCCTCAGCAATGTCTAGACCATCCATCCTAACCTTGACGATGATGCCAGAGAACCATCTGGAGTCTGAGGAGGTAGATTTTTCTAAGTCACATAAAATAAGGAGGCCAGGGTATTTTTTCTAGAATGTTTTAGAAACCATCTCTAGCACCATTCCCCAGTGGTCACATAGCCAGCGCCATTCCCCAGTGGTCACATAGCCAGTGCCATTCCCCAGTGGTCACATAGCTGGTGCCATTCCCCAGTGGTCATGTAGCCGGTGCCATTCCCCAGTGGTCACATAGCCGGCGCCATTCCCCGGTGGTCACATAGCCAGCGCCATTCCCCGTTGGTCACATAGCCGGCGCCATTCCCCGGTGGTCACATAGCTGGTGCCATTCCCCAGTGGTCACATAGCTGGTGCCATTCCCCAGTGGTCACATAGCTGGTGCCATTCCTCAGTGGTCACAGAGGACCTTTGAGTCCTGATGGTTTTGTACTGGGCACCTGAGCTGCTTTACGGGCAGGGCTAGCTCAAGTTTGCTGCTTCCAAACAACAGGCTTTGCATGAAGACAGTCTCTGAGTCACTTAATCACTTACCTGCCTCACCCATGAGCCCCTTCTCACCAAGGGGTCAAAGGAGCAAGAGACCCCAGAGCCTGTTTTATGGCCGTTGGGGAAGAAACACTGAGATGTGTGTGATAAAGGAAGTTGCCCAGCACAGCTGCGGAATAAAGGGTCAGTCTGAGAGATCATGAAGACAGCTGCTGGTGCAGAAAAACCAGGTTTCAAATGAAGACTAGTCCAGAGAAACAAGACCTTGAAAAGTGACACTTGACCATTTCTCCATGGAAAGTGGCTTCGTTTGACACTGATAACTATCAGAATGTTTATTCACAGTGGATATATACTTAGATCTAGGTAGATTTACAATCCCAACACAAACGTTTGACCCATCATTCCTGAGAGTTTTCTTTGCTTTTCGTCTTCATTTTTTGGTTCTAGGAACTAAACGTGGGACCTTGTGCTCCACCACTAAGCTAAATCCCCAGCATTAAGTATTTTTTTAGTACATTTTTTTGTTTTTTGAGTGTGAGTGTGTGTGTGTGTGTGTGTGCGCGCGCACATGCACATGCATGTGTGTGAGCAAGCGCACAGATGCCTGCAGGGGGCAGAGATGTCAGATCCCCAGAGCTTCAGTTTCCAGTTGTGAGCCAGCCATTGTGGTTCTTGGAACTGAACTCAGTTTCTCTACTAGATCAATATGTGCTCTTGACTGATGAATTATTCAGCTCCAGATTTGTTAGTCAAAGAGTCCATGCTGTCAAAAATGGAGTCATGTGCTGTTCTGTCTGCTTTTGTAATCTGTAGGCACATCACAATGGTTTACTGGAGAAGCTCCTTCAGGAAGACTTGGCTCATGATTATGATCTCATTGTCATCGGCGGGGGTTCTGGTGGCCTCTCTTGTGCAAAGGTATGGACATGAGTGAACCATCCATGACTTTTCAAAGTTAACGCAATCTTGCAATCTAGGCTTTTATATTAACTGACTCTATTGGGATGGAGTAGTATCCAGCGAATTGAGACTGTTCACTTAAGGGAGATAAAATGAGGATGAGAAGTTGACAAGACACCATGTGGTTGTTTTTGTAGGAAGCTGCCACCTTGGGAAAGAAGGTCATGGTGCTAGACTTTGTGGTCCCATCGCCTCAGGGCTCATCCTGGGGTAAGCTGTAGTTCCTGTTTGTCCTCTTTAATTAATGAATTTATTTATTTATTTAATGTGCATTGGTGTTTTGCCTGCATGTATGTCTGTGTGAGGGTGCCAGATCTCCTGGAACTGTAGGTACAGACGGTTGTGAGCTGCCATGTAGGTGCTGGGAATTGAACCTGGGTCCTTTGGAAGAACAGCCAAAGCTCCTAACTGTTGAGCCATCTCTTCAGCTCTTATCCTACGCTTTTACAGGCAGCTTCTTTCCTGTAATTTCATGTAACCCTGCCTGGTCTCAGGAGGGTGAGTCATCCAATGATGCAGACTCTGCTAATGAATGTGCGTACAGTACAGCTTTACAAAAAGAAAGGCAGTTCCAGGACCAGCACCTGCACTTCTGCTGTAGATTTTGCATGCATGCACCAGTCCTTTCACATTGTTGCAGGCACAGTGCATATGCTGTGTCTTGTTCACTTTCTATTTTTGCTTAGTCTCACAGCTGGGCTTGTTGGCTAGATAGTGCCTGAAGCGCGATATGAATTGGTCTTATTAAATAAAAACCCAGAGCCAGGTATCAGTGTGAAAACTGAAAGATCAGAGAAGCAAAGGATCTGCCACAGTCACCTCTTACCTCTCCGAATCCTTGGACGGAAAGGGCTACTTTCCTGCCTACACCCTGCCTTATTGCTTCCTTCTGTCTGTATAGACCTCTAGACCTCTATGGTTAACTAGTGGCTAGCTCCACCCTCTGATCTCCAGGCAAGCTTTATTTGTCAGAACACAAACAAAATATTACAAATCATGGCTGCTGTTGTTGGTGCCCACCATCATTACCCTTTGATTGCACGAGAAGCATACATGGTCCTGGCCATATACCTCTGCTGTGCGCTGCGGGGCCACGTGCTCACCTTGCTATGTGGGGCTTTCCCCTTCTTCTCAGTAACATAGAACACACACAGATTTTGTGCAGAATATTCATTTATGCTTCAAGTGCATTCTTTTGTCTCTGGTCTGCTCCAGTCTGGAAGCCTGACAACTGGTTGTCTCTGTTTTATTGGTTTTGGGTTGGGCTTTGTCAGTTTGGAGCAGGGAACAGGGAAGGGAAGCTCGGGTCCTGACATGTTAGGCCTCATCTGGAAGGCCACACATGGTTGATGCTACTGTCTGTGGATCCTGGCACTCGCTCTGGCCCCTTCTCGTGGTCACTGCTATTGCTAGCTTTGGCTGCTGCTCTGACCTTTTTTACTCTTCTGTCCCAATCGTATTTTCATTGTTCTCTGGACTCTTTTCTGTACCCAGCCTGACTGTGCTTTCTCATTCTTCCTAGAACCATGATAGGTAAAGTAAGTATGGAAAAAGCAACACCCCCACAAACAACGAAACAAAACAAAACACTGTTTGAAATTCAAGCTAATTCAAAGGCCTTAGCCTAGACCTCCCAGGATATAGCAGCGCACCTTGCTTGTTCTTTGACTTGTCTGGGTGTACACCCTTGATATTTTTCCTCCCCCTACCTCTTCCCTGTTTTCTTCCTTTCCTATCCAAAAAGATCCCGCTAATCTGTGCACTGGAAGAGACTGCCACTGCAGAGAATTCCTTACATTGGTCCTGCAAAGGGGCCTACAGGCCTGGCCTGTTTTGTGTAGGTTACATTCAGAATAGGTTTTGCAGGCTGACAGTTGGCTCAGAGGAATGAGAGTTAAGGAGAGGCTAGAAGCTCCAAGGGTGCAACAATTATCTCATTAGCTAAGGTGTCTCTTGTCCTTAGTGCAATCTTGTCTCCAGAGCTCTTCATATAGACTCATATTTTCACTCATTATTGGGTCTTCTCTGCAGATTGCAAATTAAGTTGACTTTGTCATTTGTGCCTCATTTGGAGGATAAAAGTTGTCCCTGTCACTGCCAACACATCATTTTTACATGTTTTAATGACCGCACATTGATGCGAGAAACCTCATACATGCACGTGGGGAATGTTGACTGTTGCTTTCTTTTCAGGCCTTGGTGGCACCTGTGTAAATGTGGGCTGTATTCCTAAGAAGCTGATGCACCAGGCAGCCCTCCTGGGGCAGGCCTTGCAGGACTCGAGGAAGTTTGGCTGGGAATATAACCAACAGGGTGAGTGGGGCTGGAAAACCCAGACAGGCTGAGTCCACAACTCCTCAGCTGCTTCTGACGTCACCCATTCCTAAGGCATGACCACTCTGCCCACCAGCTGTAGAGGCCACAACACCAGCCACTGTCCTGGGACTTCGGCCTAGAGACAAAACTTGAGCAAGTCCAGCAGAAGGTGAAAGGCAGAGATGGCCATTTCCATTTTTTCCCGGGTGAAAGAAATAGAATGAAAGTTTATTGTAGTGGTCATTGGTGGTGTCGAATCTGTGTTAAGCGTCTTGACTGAGTGCCATTCCCGTTTGCTGTTGGGGCTCTATCATGCAGGGTAAGGACAGCAGATCCCACCCAGAAGCAGCAGAATCTCTGCAGATCACTTGAGGGGTACCTGATGCCCCCTGCAGCATCAGAGGAGCACCAAGAAAAGCTTTAAGGATGCAGTAACCCCTTGACCTATGCTATGTTAACCATCCCTCCCCCCTTTTCTTTTGAGACAAGGTCTTGCTCACTATGTTCCCCAGGTGGGATTTGAACTCCTAGGCTCCAGTGATCCTCTTACCTCTACCTCCTGAGCAATTGGGATGACAGGCATGTACAACTGGGCATTCAAGCTGCATCTTGAAAGTCACAGAGGAGGAGGACATTAGGACCAGAAGCAGGTTGACCAGAACTGCAGATGTGAGAAAATACAGTCTATTGGGGGTGGGTAAGGTGAAGATGGTGGAAAGGGTGACCTTAGAGAGCTAAGCAGTTAGACTTTATCCCAGAGGTAATGAGGGTTAAGCTCAGGCAGGAGAAGCCAAGGCTGCAGTTTAGAGATCTTTGTGGAAGCACTAAGGAATTTGGGAAGAGGAGGGAGAGATGAGGCAAGAAATGCAAAGACCTGAGCAAAGATACTGGGCTGAGAGTGGGCGGTGGGTTTAGGGAGGCTGGTGATGCAGATGTGATGGGCTGTGGTGACCAGAAGAACACAGAGGTGGAGAGTCTTCATGGTGGCGATGTCAGGAGACCTTGTAGAGAGTTTAAAAGCCATGAATGAGTCATCTCTCTCCAGAGACCTTGATGCAGATGTGGGTAGTGCCTGTCTAGAGTATTGCAAGTGACTGACAGCCATAGACCCAGCAGATTCCCTAAGTTGGAGGAGAGAGGCAGGCGTTAGGTTGCACACTGGGTGTGGGCTGTGGCTCACTGAGATGGACAACACAGGCAGGCTCAGTTAGTAGCTGGGTTCAGTTGAGTAGTAGCAGTTAGTGGCTGGGTGTGGTAGTTGAGACTAGTCCCATTTCACCAGGCCACTCACTGAGGGTATTAATGTAGGAGCTGGTGGTTGTAGATGGAATCAAGTTTCTCTACTTGTGGGTTGGTGTCTGGGTGGGATTTCTGTATTTAAGAATACTCCTCCGTGAATCCTTATGTTGTTTCACATTCTACTGAAAGCATCTGCAGAACGTCCTAGAAGGTTAGCTCTCTGGGGAAGGGTTGTCTGGAGAGAGAGCTGAGCAAGAGCTGTGAAGCAGAGTCACAGCATATGGTGACAAAGTAGGGACTGGGGATGTAGACTAACAAGACTAGAAAATGGGAGGCTGGGGTATTTTAAGACTCAAGAAAAGTTGAGACTGAAGTAACTATAAAGCTAAGTGAATCTAGAAACAAAATAGTGCATCCTATGGAGGTCACCCAAGTGACAAGTATGAGTGTCTTAAAGAAATATGTGTCACTTCTGAGGGCTCACAGTAGATAGCAAGAGGAATCCTGATCAGGGAAGTACAATGGCAACCCCTAGGGATTACATGGTGACCTGAAGCCATTTAATAAAATCTCACACCTACTGTGCTTTAAAAGACTCTGTCAGTAAGGCTAATATATGAAACTTCTTTTCAGGGTGAAGAGTGGAAAGCAAAGATTTATGGGAGAGCGTGATTCTGTGTTAAGTATGAGCACAACTACAGTGCTCTAGGGTCATGTAGTGCATGTGCACAGTGCCCCCAGCCACCTCGCGCATAGCTCTAGTGCCCCAGAGCCACCCCGTGCACGGCTGTAGTGCCCCAGAGCCACCCCGTGCACAGCTGTAGTGCCCCAGAGCTACCCCGTGCACAGCTGTAGTGCCCCTGACCACTGCACAGGGAGGAAAGGACATATGCTTGAAAAGGGTTAATAGGGGAAAGGTCTAACTTTGCGATGTGATATATCTAGGACATATAAAAGATTAAGCTTAGCAATATTAGAATTAATTAGTTCAGTTAGTGTGAAAATCACATCTCTTACTTGCCAGCCATAACAAGCTAAAAATATAGTGAAAAATGACAAAAATTATGAGATGCCTTGGAGCAAAGCTAACGGTGTACATGGGAAGACTGTTAGTGCACACCAAAAGGAACTGTGAATTAGAGGGGTTGTCTCAATATTGTGAAGAGGCCGTATCTCGAGATTAGCTCATAACTATGCAGACCCAGCACAGTCTGAGAACTTACTTTCCCCTTCAAAGCTCAAAAATGATCATTTTAAAGTTTATATTGGAAAATAAACCTGCGAGACTATCTGAGCTTTCTCTGAACAGAGGGCGACTTTTCTCATCCAGTTTAACAGTGAAGGAACAGACACAGGGTGGAACACAGCCAGGCCCTAGATTTGGCCAGTTGGTCTTCTGAGGAGCTTGGGGGATCTGGGACTTGGCTATTTGCAGGACGTGCAGGCTGATGCACAACCATGTTTGGGGCTCCAGCTTTTTACAGTAAAGGTTGTTTGGACAGGACCACTGTAGTCAAAGTTCCGCAGAGAGCTGTGGAGAACATTGCATCATGAGGGCATGCAGTAACGGAAGTGACCTCTCCAGGCTGCCAAACCCTAGAGCTCTTCTTACCCTGGTGCCATTGGCTGTGATTGGGGCTAGAGAGAGGCTTTCTAAGAGAAAGAGATGGGACCCCACCCCTCAGTTGCTGGTTTGTTTTCTAGACTCACCCAATTATGACCAGATTCCCCAGACAGGTTCTTGTGTCTTGTGAATGTGGAGCCACACAGGGGTGCGTGTGAGCCTCCAGTCCAGCACCCATAGGTAGGACGTAGTCCCACTTAGAAGAGGTGGGTGGAGGAAAGCACCAGCAGTTGAATCCTAGTCTCATGCCAGAAAGAACTAGTCAATAGTGTGAGAGGAAAGGCAACCCTGAGTTCCAGTCATTTATTGTAAGGAAATGTAAGGACCTGGTAGAGGACTTGCCTAGTGTGCACGAGGCTCCAGGTTCCATTCCCAACACTTGAGAAAACAAACAAACCAAAACTTCCTATCATGAAAGCATCTCACAGGGAGCTAACTGGGAGTGGAAGTGAGCAAGGCTGGCCAGGCGAGTGGACTGTGGTCAATGACTGCCACTGTCCGCTGGCTGGACTGCCCACCTAGATAGAAGTGCTGGTATTCAGGGTATGGACTCAGGCAGGAAGGAGTGACAGCAGATGGCACCCTCTAGTGTTACAGTTCTTGGGTGGTGCCGGGAACAGGGTAGGATTAGGAGGTGGGGATTCCTCAGCCCTAGGCAGGATGGGTACCCTTTGCAGCTTGCTCTGACAGCTACAGCTCACAGTTCCACAGGCAGCTCTGACTCTTCAGGAGTCATTGGTACCTCTGCCCCTTGTCAAGACCGCTGGTGGTTTTCATGTTCTTAACCTTGGCCTCTAGTTGTATGCCCCATGCAGAACGGCCCCCTTGCTGCCAAGGCCCTGCTAGGATCATGGCCCCCCTTTCCTGTTGCCTGGCCTTCTGACTGCTTTCCACAGCTCCACCTCTGCTGCAGCTGTTATGGCAGTGGCTGCCTCACAGTCTGTTGTCCCTGCTGCTGTTTTTGGCTCAGCCTGCTCTACTAAAAATAAGCAAAGATGACACTTTGGGATAAGTGTTTTACTTGGCCTAATATTGCAACCCAGGGGATGCAGTGCAGGAGGTTTTTGCTGATGATTCACTGTGTGAGGGATGTCTTCGTTAGGGTTTCTATTGCGCGTGAAGAGACAGCATGACCATGGCAACTCTTATAAAGGAGAGCATTGGGGTGACTCATATACAGTTCAGAGGTTCAGTCCATTATCATCATGGCGGGAAGCAAGGCAGCATGCAGGCAGACATGGTGCTGGAGAAGGAACCGAGAGTTCTTACATCTTGATCTGCAGGCAACAGGGAGTGGGCTGAGAAACTGGGCATGGCTTGGACGTACATGAGACCTCAAAGTCCACCTCCACGGTGACATACTTCCTCCAGCAAGGCTACACCTACTGCAACAAAACCACACCTCCTAATAGATCCACTCTCTTCGGGGCCATTGTCTTCTAAACCACCACAGGGGACAGTCTTTATGTCCGAAGGAAGGGCAGTGCCACCACAACCTTTCCTGCAAAGGAAGGTTTCTGTTTGCATTGGTCATATTCACATTATTGTCCCTTTTAATGCTATGCATAGAATCTCTGCTGGGTCACCAGAGGGAGAACTCCCACCCCGGCCTGGGAAAGTGTTTGCCAAGGCTATGACAACAGAAAATCCAGTGCAAACTGAGTCAACCCTGGACGGAAAATGGACAGAGAAGCAAAGCTTGTATTGTGAATGTCTTACACCGATTTTAACAGTGTTGTGCAGTGCTCAACACGTGCCCTAGGAGAAGGTGGGTTTCTTTGTCCCTCTCAACCCAAGGACTTCTTCCCACCAGGTGGGATGAAGGAAGCAGGCCTCCTGGTGTAAGAAGGGTTTCTGAGAGGATCTTCCTGACAGAGTGACCCCCCCTTGCATGGTGGCCATTGCCCTGTGGGGTGTGTACCTTTCTGTGGCTTTTTCCCTTTTTTCTTCTCAGAACTCCATCTTCTCCCACACTTTGTAACGTGAAACGGGAAGAAAAAAGCATAGCAGACACAGGAAAGATTTAAGCTACATCATGTTCTTGTTTTTAAGCCGGTGGTGTGGCTCATGTGTGGTCACATGTAATCTGCTTGTGTGTGATGGTACCACATATGATCCCAGGAGGCAGGAACATCATGAGTTCAAGGCCAGCCTGGGCAGCAGAGAAACATCCTGTTTCAAAAATAAAAGAAACATCAGCAACAAAATTTCACTGTGTGCCTTCCCCCCGGTTGTTTTCCAGTAAAACACAACTGGGAAGTCATGACAGAAGCAATTCAGAACCACATTAGCTCCTTGAACTGGGGCTACCGGCTGACCCTTCGGGAGAAAGGCGTGACCTACCTCAACTCCTACGGGGAGTTTGTTGAGCTGCACAAAATCAAGGTACTACCTGGATTCTCCTGGTTCCTTGTCTCCCATTCTGTATACTTGGCCTTGGGCATTCCATGTTGCACATTAAAGACAGCAGCTGGCGTGTCACACAACACGTGACCTCACATATGTGCTTTTCACACCACTGCATGTTGATTACATGCCAAGATAAATTGTAGCATGCACATTTTAAAGAACTCTTAATTTAAAGGTATTGTTTACCTTTCATTTCAATGTTATTCAAAATATTTAAATAGCTTGAAGGACACAAGACTAAAGTATTTCAGCAGTGGGGAGCTTTTGGAAAATGAAAATGTAACCTTCAATCTGCAGTGTCCAGTAGGGGCTGCTTTACAGGGTTATGTATGTGATGTTTATATACCATGAATCTCTAAGGAAATGAGGTCATTTGAATGACCACCATTTTAAATTGTGATTAGGAAGGACATCAAGCATTGCCCTCCATGGATCCATGTGCAATTAGTATCACCATCGATATCTGGATAGTTTTGTACTTTTTGCAAACACAGCATGAGATAATCTTGACAGGATCAGTTGTTAGACCAGCTGAGACAGGTGAGGGCTGGTCAGCTTGAAGTTGCTTCTTCAATCCCTCCAGACTCTGTAGCAACATGAGTTAGTTCGTTTCTCAACCTGTCCAGGACCTGGCAGATGGTTGAGTTGCCCTGCCCACCTGGTCTCCCCTGGGGCCCTCTGCTCCCTCAAGGCCAGCACAGAGCTTCTTCAATCCCACCTACCCTCACTTGCCTGCTTCACAACTATCCTAAGGAGCCACTGGCTTGGTGCCACCTTCCAGCTGGTCATTTAAACACCATCGTCGGCACTGCAATTTCTTACCTGGAAATGCATTTTGAATTATTCATACAATCACAAATAACCAATAGCTCTTGCAGGCTCTCCTTAGCTGAAGATCTGTGGCGTGGTATATGAGAACCTTCATTTTTAGCTCCAGCCTCCCTTCCAGGCTTTCACTCCCAGGTCATTCAGGGCAGGAGTGCAAGCAGGAGCAGAGGCAGGGACCACAGAAGAAAGCTGCTTACTGGCTTGCTCCCGGGCTTGTGTTCAGCTAGCTTTCATATACAGCCTGCCCAGCGTGGTACTGCCTTCCCACTCAGTCATCAGATAACGAATGCATCGTAGACTTAGCCACACCAATCTGATAGAGGCAGTCTTCTTGTCTCCAGGCCTTCTGTGAAGCCATCCTAAACTCTGCCACCTCAGCCCCAGAGTTGGGCTGTGACCCCTGCACTGTACCAACTTGAGCTGTCTGTGTGGTGCCAGTCACATTGGCACCGCTGACTTTTGCATACCTGTTACTCCTGTGGAATGAGCCTGTGCGGGTGGTGATGAGACTGCTGAAATTTATTTTCTTTCTTTTCAAGGCAACCAATAAGAAAGGACAGGAGACTTTTTACACTGCTTCGAAGTTTGTCATAGCAACAGGTGAAAGGCCACGGTACTTGGGAGTCCAAGGAGATAAGGAATACTGTATTACAAGGTAAGAGTAGATAGACCCTTTCAACTTTGCTGCATTGTGTGTGCTAATGTTCCCGTTTTATATGCTCCTTGTCTTATTTCACGAAGGATTTGAATTCATGATAGAAGTATACATGGCACAAGAAGCCCCAGTTAACATAATAAAGCAAAGAGATGTAAGATCAGGCAGAACCCATGCAGAAGCCATGCTGTTTCTAGGTAATTGCTGGAAGAGGCTGAAGCAAAGATGCAAAGCTGACTAGCTGTGAGGTCGCATGGCCAAGGGTAGAGATGAGTTAGCTGGTCAAGGGCAGCGCTGCTCTTCCTACACTGCAAATTCACACCAGTGTTCCCCAGGTGTCCTAAGAGACCATGACCCTGCAGGGACTTCAGACTGTGAAGTAGATGTGTGTTGAGGAAATACGTTTTCATCAGGTCCACACACACCGCACATAACCATATACACTATGCATACCTCACACACTGTACACATCCATGCAGACTGCACACACCAACACCATACAAATCACATATAACTCATGCACCATACATTTGCACATAGCACACATACCATATTTAATGCACATCTTATACACAGTACATACTACATATACCATGTACTATCTGTATCTCATATACCTTACACATCCATGCATACCACACACCACACATATATATACCTCACACACTGTACACATCCATACATACCACTCATCACACATACCACACCTCATAGATCATACAATCCACACATACCCCATCCTATACATAACTTATATACTACATGCCACACACTATAAAATTTCTCATGCCACACATGTTCACACACACACACACACACACACTGCACATACCTCATATGCCATACACATCCACATAACACACAGTGCCCCTGTGAAACAAAATACTTTCCTTTATATTTTATTATTCTTATTTATTTATTTTGGATTTTTGAGACAGGGTTTCTCTGTATAACAGCCTTAGCTGTCCTGGAACTTGCTTTGTAGATCAGGCTGGCTTTGAACTTACAGAAAATGACCTGCCTCTGCCTTCTGAGTGCTGGGATTAAAGGTGTGCACCACCACCCTGGATCTATTTTAATTTTTTAAATTAATTTATTTTTATTTTATTTACTGAAGTTTGCCTGCATGTGTTTCTGGGCACCACATGTGTGCAGTACCCACAGAAGCCATAAGAGGGCATCAGATCTTCTGGAACCAGAGTTAGAGTTGGCTGTTTGCTACCATATGGGTGCTGTGAACTGAACCCCGGTCCTTTGCAAGAATAGACAGTGCACTTAACCACTGAGCCATCTCTTCAGGCCCTCTGTTTTATTTTTTAAATAATTTGTTTGTGATCTTACTTGATTTTGAATGCACTGACTCATGTCTTTTCCACATCCTCTCAAGTAGACCTGGCTCGAAGCTTCTAGAAGCAGTTGTGTTCTTCTAGTGTCTCCACTCAGGCACCGAATTGCCTTTCCAACCAAAGATCAGCACACACTGAAACCCATCTTGTGATTACAGCCTGCCCTGTTTTTCTTGTCTCTTTCAGTGATGACCTCTTCTCTCTGCCGTACTGCCCTGGGCGCACACTAGTCGTAGGCGCCTCCTATGTTGGTCTGG
This sequence comes from Ellobius talpinus, assembly GCA_001685095.1. Taxonomy (NCBI): domain Eukaryota; kingdom Metazoa; phylum Chordata; class Mammalia; order Rodentia; family Cricetidae; genus Ellobius; species Ellobius talpinus. The sequence continues at coordinate 21,031 of LOJH01021712.1, forward strand.
AGTGCGCGGGGTTCCTGGCTGGCATGGGGTTAGACGTGACAGTTATGGTACGCTCTGTCCTTCTTCGTGGCTTTGATCAAGAAATGGCAGAGAAGGTGGGATCCTACCTGGAACAACAAGGTGTCAAGTTCCAGAGGAAATTCATTCCTGTTTTGGCAAGTCTGGGCAGCGTGGACCCTTTTGCTGTCTTTTTAAAATCTTTTTTAAAGTTTTACCCTCTTTCATTTCATCTAATAAACTAGTCTGCACACTCACACAGTGCTGAAGGTGACATGTTTACCCCAGGTCTGCACACACTCACACAGTGCTGAAGGTGACGTGTCTATCCCAGGTCTGCACACACTCACACAGTGCTGAAGGTGACATGTCTACCCCAGGTCTGCACACCCAATACTGAAGATGACATATCTACCCCAGATCTGCACACACTCACACAGTGCTGAAAGTGACCTGTCTACCCCAGGTCTGCACACACAATACTGAAGATGACATATCTACCCCAGGTCTGCACACACTCACACAGGGCTGAAGGTGACCTGTCTACCCCAGGTCTGCACAGACTCACACAGGGCTGAAGGTGACCTGTCTACCCTAGGTCTGCACACACACAGGGCTGAAGGTGACATGTCTACCCCAGGTCTGCACACACTCACACAGGGCTGAAGGTGACATGTCTACCCCAGGTCTGCACACACTCACACAGGGCTGAAGGTGACATGTCTACCCCAGGTCTGCACACACTCACACAGGGCTGAAGGTGATGTGTCTACCCTAGGTCTGCACAGACTCACACAGGGCTGAAGGTGACGTGTCTACCCTAGGTCTGCACACACTCACACAGGGCTGAAGGTGACATGTCTACCCCAGGTCTGC